>JBCEWB010059273.1:0-13766 GCA_039654565.1 Peronia peronii
CATACTACTGTTTGCATGTGTATTTGGCATGTTTGTCTGATTCAGAATTTCCTTGGAAATTTGATACCGTGTCTGGTTGCCATGCCGCCATCTTGGATTTTGCTCTGTTTTTCAAAATCTATCCATTACTACCACACAGATCCTTCCAAACTTTGCATGTTATTTCTAACATCTTATATCAAAATTTTGTTTTCGAGGGAATTTGAGGTTCTGTTGTTGGTGTTGTTGTTTTCTTTTGTGTGTGTGTGTGTGTGGGAGGGGGTTAATTTTTATAATGAATTTTTGAAAATGCCGTAAATGAAAAATGCACAAAATTAGGAATTTTTATTCATTTTTTTCTCAGAAAATAAGAGATACCATTAAAAAAAAATTATCCTAAGGAAAACATGCTATGAAGCATTATGATGATAATATATTAGTAACTTTCGGATGATTTAGGAAAATATGGCAGAAAAACAAAGATTCGAGAAAAAAACGGAAAAACACGAAATCTATTGACTATAAAACACTGAAAAATCTTAAGCTAATATACTCATGTAGAGACACTTTCTTTCTTTCATTTCACTGGCTGTGAATGACTATGCTCCCCAACCGACGCCCAGTGATTTGTTTTAAGGGTAGAATTCCTCACAAGACCCATGTTGAATTCAGCAGTTGCCGTTATCAATAGGAGCAGAACAAAAGAGTTGACCATAGCATTTTTTCCCTCAATTTGATAGAGACTTTTGATGAATTTTGACCGGCCCAATCTATAATTAAAAAAAATAATAATAATTAATAATATTTTAATCATACGAAAATTCTGGACCTATAATTTGGTACAGAACTGTTGATACTTTCTAAACACATACACACACACACACACACACACACAAACGAAAATCGTCATTTTGATCCATAATTGAAAAATCCAGGTCCAGCCATCTGCCCTCCCCTCCCCCCCCCCTCTCCTGCTTAATGTTATCTCTACCCGCCTCTCCATTACACTTTTTTCCCGCCCTAGTCAGTCTGAGAACGTTTACTTCATTGCATGCTGTCCTCTGATACAGAGAATATCACTGGAGACCGTGAGAACTAGTTAGTAGATCTATCAAAATGTTTCATGCCGAATGCAAAATTATGCATAAACAGAGGTTATATAGATATATTTCCACCCACCCATTTAGACAAGACTTCGTGGACTCAGAGGAGCGGCCTGTCAAGTTCTGATTTATGACGGTGGTCAGCCGGGTGCGAACTAAGTGCATCGCCAAGAGAATAGAACTGGACCGCCGTGTGCAGACTGAATAATGATACACTCAAAATACTTTGATAATGTAGTGTCTACTTAGATGGCAAAGGATACAATTCAGCCCTGAGTAAAAAAAAAAAAAAACCAAAAGGATGATAGCCTTGCCTGTTTGGCTGCCAAGCATTTAGATCTCTACGGAAATGGAAGACAATCTCAGTAAATGAGCTTTGCCCATATACATTCAGTGGAGTTTTTCTTAGCCATTCTGAATTCTGCATCAATAGCGAAATCTTATGAGAGTGCAGAGTTTACTTCATTGGAAATTGTATGCTTTGCTTGCAAGTCAGAGTGACTAGCTTCTCTCCCCCCTTTTTAAAAATACTTTTTGTCACTTAAAGATTGTCCAAATGACATGATGGTTAAATTAGCAATTTTTACAAATAACACAAATAATATTTAAAACAAAGGATTTGTCAAATGAAGGGGAAAATGAGTCCCCTAACATGCTTCAGGAAAAATTTTTTTTCCTGTTATTTTTTTGGTCAGCACCTGTTATTTTTATGTCTATAGCTAATACACGCTTCAGACATAATCTCACAACTGGCCATTGCTACTTCACTCAGTGTAAACAAAGAATCTTCAGAATTGCCAACAGTGTAACTATCAAAATGGGAATCTAGCCCTTGAAAAAAATGGGAATTTGGGGCTCAAAATTGAAATCTATCTCTGAATGTGAAATAGATAACGCCAGTGACATACACAGCAATAATTTTCTTAGGGGTACGAAAACTGATCCATGGAGTAAAAGAATTCTCTGCTTTTCTCTGAAATGATAGACTGCACAGCTTACGTTCATTTGTGTCCGGAAGGAAACACGCTATTGTTTGTTTTGTTTTGTGTTGTTTGGTTTTTCGAATTGAGTGACGAAAACATTTTTTAAACAGCTAAAATACCCTTTACTTCGATAAAACATTCAGGTGAGAAAAACAGATTGAAGTTTCTGATCTTGATCATAGAAATACCAAACTGGCAACCAAAGGCTGAATCGGGCGTCGTCTTTCGACATGGTTTACTATCGCAATTTTTCGGACTTTTATTATTATTTTTTTCTACCAAAATTGTAATTTCAATGGCTTGTAGCAATGGTGGAAACAAGCAGTAATCTCATAAATAAACATAGTCTGAGCACAATAGACACGTCTTACTTACTCAGATAAGAACTTGCAGAAAAAAAATAAAACGTCTACATCTAATCATAAGCTATCGCTTGTACCACCAGTCATAAGTACACATTCTAACTCCAAACTCTAAAACTGAGAAGCTGTAGATGATTTGCAATCTGCCACAGATAGGAGAACAGAAACCCATTTTGAGAACAGACTGTTCTATATGGAAATGTAGTTTTCTCCCTGACTGAGAGGAGATATTTTTTATGCACATAAAGTTGATTTTCTAGGCGGTATAAATCTTTATTTCAGGAAAAATATTTTTTGTCTCTTTTTTTTTCCTGTATAGGGACTGGATTTACAGTTTAACAGAACTATGTCCCAATATTGAGAATATCAATACAAGTCACCCTAGCCGTCTTAGCTGTCAAGGTTTATCTCTGATAGTCATGATCTTCTTAATTACTGCTTTTGTTTTCACACCATTCATTCAGGATTGAAACTGAAGATCATGTACCTGATAACTGTGATGGAGTAAAATGCATGAATAGCATGTAAGAAGATGGAGCATTTACTGGAAATTTTACACGAACCTTATCTGCGCAAGGTGTCCACCAGGTGGGTTTCTCGCCAGTAACTAGGACAGCAAATGCAGCAGCGTCTTGATTTCTGATGTCATATGCTTAAAAGACTTGGTAAAGGACCGTCTGGAATTACAGAAAACATCCTAACTGGTGATGAGACATGGATATACATTATGGCATCGAAATCAAATGCCAATCCCAAATTTCGCTTTTCCCCGGTTAAAGTCCCCCAATGCGAACGGGGAGCATAGGCAAGCAAGTGATTGCCACTTTCTTCAGTTGTAGGGGATATTTGGTTAGTCTCCATAGAAGAAGCCTGAACAGTGAGTGCAGTTTTGGTATACAATGCACTGTATCCCCATAGTACTTGAGAAATGAACGGAAAGACGCCCAAGAACAGGCATCCGGCTACTATCGCAACACCATGACAATGCGAGTGCTCACGTTGCGCCTGCGTCAAAAGACTGTCTGGCTGAGAAGAACGCAAAACTATTATCCCAGTCCCCTTACTCCCCTGACTTGGCATTTCGTGATTTCTTTCTTTTCCCATATGTCAAAGAGCAGCTGCATGAAAGACATGCCAAGATGGTATTGGCGCTTTTGCTGTAGGGGTCATATTAATACCAACTTCAAAGGGGCAAGAATACTTCAGTTCGTGGTTTACAATGAAATCCTGAAATCATCCAAAAGGTAGTACTTCGAGAAGATGTGAAAAGAAATTAAGGTAATATAATAATGCATTATCTCTATTCGAATCTGGAAACATGTCCTCAGCGTGACTTTCATTATTGCTTTGAAGATTCGTCCTTTTCACCTAACCTATCTCTTGACATTATGCTGATGCTCTAAGGATGCCTTTGAAAATATGGCAATTAATCTCCTGCAACTTTCTCTGTCGCCTACTGCTTTCTCAGAGTCAGGAAATCACATGCCTGTCCTGTTGGACATCTTACAAGGCACAGTCAGAGGCAGCCGCAAATTAGGAAGACAAAGGAAAAGATAATAAGAAAATATTAGATATATAGAAAGAACAAAATAACCTTAGGGCTAAGCTCATAGAAACCAGAAAAAATAACAATTAATCAATAAAGAATGTGATAGTTTAGCCTGAATGCAGTTTTCAGCTTTGCTGATATTATTGTTGACAAGAGTATCGCTTCTTTTCTCAAGTAGTAGTTAATAAGGCAGATCACAAGATTTCAGAAAAAAACCCGACGGGATTTCAGGCCGGAAGTACATCTGGCGTTTTCCTATGTAATTTAATCATTAACACTATTCTCAACTATTATTATTTGGAGGACATCTAGGTTCAACAGGCTACAAATTTATTCTTCCCTCCTACCCGTAACAGGGTCAAGCCAAGAACCGAGGCAAACTTACCGCTGATGAGGCAAGACCAAGGCCGTGGGTCGATGGCATTTCCGGGGTCTTGGTGAAACCTTCAAACAGATTCGAGAATGAATTGCGACTACAGAACATGAGCAAAGGAGACAAAGCATAAAACAGAAACAATAAAAATTGGAGTAACAAAGTCACCTGCACATGCTGCTGTATAGGTCATGCTCATCAGACATCGGTAGCTTCAGACATGACAGACACTGTCCGAGCAGAGGAGAACAACCATCCTATGCATTAGTCACTACGATATCAAAGCAGAATGCAGACTGTTTCAAGAGGCTGTCTGAACGAAAAAGGACATACGTCGCTACGTCGGGTGTTCCACATTTTCAGTCTGAAACAAAACGAAATGTTACAACTCAAGACCCGTGAGCCACATCCAGCTCAATGTATACTTATATTCGGCCCGAAAGAAAATTTATCACGAATATTGCTGTAATGATCGGGCGATATGAAGTGCAAACCACAAACATTGGTCATGAAATCCATGCATGGGACAACGAAAGACATTTTTGATGACGTATGTCAAAGTGTTACCGACATGAACCTGCCATAGGACAAACTTGTTCGACTTACAACAGATGGAGCATCGGCGATGGGAGGGAAAAACAAGTTGACTAATCAGAAGGGTGCCATTAAAGATGTAGGAGAATGTATTAGTAAGTTGACATCCTTTCACTGAATCATACACCAAGGTATGATAGAATCCTCAATATAGAATATGTAATGAGAACTGTAGGACAAACCTTTAACTTTATCAGAACCAAGGTCTACGTCACCGCCAGTGTCAATCTTTTGTGCAGGAAATAGGTTCAGAGTTCAACGACACAAACAGAGGTGTGGTGGTTAAGTCGGGGATAAGTTCTCAGTAGAGTTTTCCAACTGATCGAGGAACTATGTCAGCTCATGGATAGCAAAAGAACAGACTCCACAGTTTTTCGGAATGGAAAATAGAAATGTGAGTTGGCATTTCTGTCTGACATAGACACTCCTGTCAACGCCTTGAACCTGCAGTTCCAGGGACCGAATCATTTGATCACTGATATGCATAATGCAGTAAAGGCATTTCAAGTGAAGCTGCGCTTATGAGAGACACAGGTGCACCAGTGCAACTTGTCTCACTTCCCCTGTTACAAAGCCATTTTGAACCAATCAGCGCCGTGGTGTTCCCAAATGCACACTTTGTTGAAAAAGTAAGCTCACTTTACTCAGACTTCTCACCACAACTTAGTGACATTGAAGCACAGAAAAGTAATTTGGAGCTATTTCGCAACCCATTTGCCAAGTGGAAACTACACTTGGACGTACTTAATTTGCAGATGGACTCATAGAACTGCAGTGTAATGGGCAGTAAAGGCAAAGTACTACACGGCGGGGCCCGTGCAATCCAGTCGTTTCATTCCCGAAGCGATGCCTCACCTTTGTCTACATGTGGCTCGAACCTTGAGCATGTTTGATTGTACATATTTGTGTGAGCAGTTGTTTTCTGTGATGAAGATTAACTAAACATCACACAGGAATAGTCTCACTGATGAACATCTGCAGTCCATCCTGAAAATCTCCATAACACAGAATCTTACTCCAAACATAGACGAACTTGTTGTCAAGAAAAGATGCCCTGACAAATTGGCAGAAGAATATAACTTGGTACATCTTGATTTGTTATTGTTTTAACCTTTGTCTGTCATAATTCATATTACTGTTCATAAACAAAGTTTAGTTTTCCACTGCTCATTGAATGTTTATCCAGTTCGGCCCGTAACCTTGAATGTGATATGATTTTTGGCCCTCTGTACTATTGCGTATGACACACCTGCTTTAGACGGACTAGAAATACAAAAAAAGTATGCGGCAAATTTTGACTGAGGAAACTTTTAATGTCTTGAGCGGCTAAAATCATATATCTATTTGATATGTTTATGTTTTGTTATTTTCATAATTATTTACTATGGGTATATGAGAATTTTTGTCTTAGCTTTTTTTTATGATTATGTTCACTCGATATATAAATCAGGGATGTCACCCTTCTACAATAAAATGTTGGCGTGATTTCTTCGAAATAAAAGGGTTTTTTTTTTTTAATCACTGGTATTGTGTGTATTATGGTAGATTTCTAAATTAGTTTTTGAAGGTATTGACGCCAGATTTTTTAATAGCATTTCTTCAGGCACCTGCACAGTCTTCTTAGGTAGTCAGAAGCTGATGTAAACGGAAAAACGGCACTTCATTTATTTGTTTGCATGTGCCCAAGAAGGCTCATTTTCTCTGCCCACATCCTTTGTCATCGGCGCAGACCATCCCTCGAGAGCAGGAGTGAAGAGAAGGCATGGATACAGAGCTTGAATTACAAAACTATGGTCCGCCGTTTGGGCCTTTCCGTCATATTTCACAAAATTGTTGTTTTTAATACTTTTTTAAACACATTTCCCATGTACCAGTTTTGGCTAATTTTGGATATGTTATTCGTGAGACTATAGTCTACATGGTTATGAAAAAAAATCATTTATGTTGTAAGTAGTTGAAGGTTACCACAACAGAGAAATATTATCATTATAATTGAGCGCATTATGATGGGCCTTTGAGTGTAGACTGATGTTTTGTCTTTTATACAATTTATATAGTTGCTGTTTGTGCAGTTCTTGCTGAAATTTTGAGTTAGGAACCTTTATGTCATACAATGGAACCAAATTATTTGATAGTCTACGCAGTTTCTCGGCTAATCCAACTGACTGGGATTATGAAGATGTTACCCACTATCCTTATCCAGTTTTATATTTCTCAGCCAAATAACCTTGGTAGAACTATTCAAACAAATGATGTATTTCAAAATGACAACGTTTATCAAACAATATTATGGCTAACGTTCTCTGAAGAAAATCAGTGAACTGAGCTTCTTCTCCATTTAACTTATATTAGAATGCATTTCATAATTACGGTTATAGGACTTTAAATGGTAATAGGGCTTTAAAAGTCTATTGACATTGTTAGATTGATAAGAATTTGAACACGTTACATAAATAGCTGCTGTTGTAATGGCTGCTTCCCGTTAAAGTAATAACTGTGAATGTCTCCGTCAGATCTATCGGCAATATGAATATTATTGCAAAATTTTCACGTTTGATAGTGTGAGCTGGTTAGATTTTGAACAATGCTTACTTGATCTGACAAAACGCCTTTTTTTTTCAAAAAATGCTGTTCCGAGAAAATCGCGACTTAGTTTTGCGATCTCCTAATTTAAAGACAGTGAGCAAAATACAGTTTTTGATGATTGAAGTGACACGTTATGATGTCTTTTAACATTGAGTAAAGTGTTATTTAAATTGGTGCAGAAATAATCAAACTGTAATGAAAAAGGCGTTTTGTCGAATCACTGCTCAAACGTAAAATGCCTCTTTCCAGGTTTACTCGATCAAAACGCCTTTTTCTTCCAGAACTGACATAAATAACACTGTTAATTCTTTTTCACGAATAAGTATACATTGTTTTTGTTTGTTTTTTCGCGATGGATCAAGTTTAATAGGACGAATGATGGTCAATTTCTTGGAGTTGTTATAGGCATGGTTTCAGTACTTTTTTTTTTTCAAAAATAGCATGACGCCGTCCGTGCCCCATCTTTCCCATACATAGTTAAGACAGTTGCATTTTCAAGTACATGTTTTGCATTGGGTATTTTATTCTCTGAGCCCAGGGCTCTCTCTCCTTCCGAGCTGGCGTGGAAGGTGACATTACAATGAAATGACAAGGAACAGCGAGGTTGGAGGTAGAGGTGGTTGGGCGAGCGTGTTTAGATACGATGGAAAGAAAATGTATTGTATCTATATGTATATATTGTACAAGCAAATCTGAAACTATTTTGCATGCTGTGTTGTTTATCTTTCTATCCCTTCACTGAAGTCTTCCGGTAGGGAAGATAACTAACAGATCGAGCTGTAAGATGTTCAAGCACTCAGTGGTGTGATGTACAGGATAAATGCTGAACAACTCCGAGCTATCAAATCGTGTTCCAGCAGGAGCAGTAGAAGCAGAAGTTGATATAGAAGTAAAATGAGTTCACTATATTGTTACTCGTTGTCTCGTTATAGGGATTATCTGAAGTAAATGGATCATTCTCTCCACTATCACTGTCATTCTGATGACTTGTCCTTTGAATGAATGGGGACATGAGTGGGTGGGGACAGCATTTTGAACTAAGATGTTACCAAAACTGAGGTGACGAAGAGATTGTCATACATCTTGCAACTTAAGGTTCTGGGGAACCAGCAGTGTCCTCTTCACCATAGGAGAATGGCACCTTGGACGTCTCTGCTTTCTCTTGTTCAGCCTTGTGACGCCTGTGTATTGAGTATTAAAGCACTTTTACAAAATGACGATGATGATGAGGAGGAGGGGGCATTGAGCTACTCGCTGATTGACAATATAAATCAAATATAAGGTGGACATCTCAGAAATTATGATGATAATGTTCATTTTGCTGTGAAAAAGAGCCAGCACAGGCCCTAAACGTTGTATGGTTACGTCAAGTTCATATTACAAGTTGCAGGACTATACCCTGATATTCAAACACATGAAATGATGATGAGTACAAACATAACCGAAGAAGAAAATAAAACTGACTGCTCAATGATCTCCTTGAAAAATGCCAAAGATTCTTGGGAAGAGAGTTGGTGTTGATATGAATACGCCAGGTCAGAGATAGAGATAGAGAGAGAGAGAGAGAGAGAGAGAGAAAGAGAGAAAGAGACCCATGAAGCCATGAAATTCAAATATGTAACTTTCCTTCTTAACATTGCGTTCTCTTCTTATCATTATATTTTTTCCGCAGTTTTTCATTGCCTTTTTTTCAAAGTTTATTAATCTCGGTGAAAAACAATTGAGTGACAGTTGGGACTGCTACGAACCCATTTTGACGAAAGAGTCTGACCTTTGTTGAAACGCCAAAAACATCGTGAATCATGGAATTTCTTATGATGGTAAATGGTTGGCTTGGGGAAAGGAAAATGTGAAATTTTGCCTCCTACATGTGCAGTGCCGTCTTGTGTGAGCAAATCCAGATGACGGTCTGCGCATGAGGTAGCAGAGAACGTTCACAGTGTTATGTAGACGAGATCAAGGAAACAGTTCTTGGTCTGAGAGTTATAGCTCCAAATTTTAACGATTGCTACACTTATACATTCTATTCAAATTGACCATACTTTAGCTGAAATATTAGGTATAACAATTATCGACATTTGATGCGATACAGATGAGTATCGACTTAAATGAAGATCTATGTGGGGAAAACAATTTTCACAAAATACTTTTATTGAACTCAGTAAGCCTAAAGTAAAACGACAATGAAAGGAAGATAAGATAAAATGATTACCAGGAAAGCATATCAATTAAAAGGCGTTACAGTAACCATCATGTGACAAAAGGAGTAGACCTACTATAGTGTACTGTATGGGCAAAAAAGCCCTAGCCTTCTCTACTGTGCCGTGGAAAAAACAACAAAACAATTTGATTTTAAAAGGAAGCAACAAAAGGCGATTTGCACGCGGAGAATTTATTAATTTCCATACGCTGACTACGAATTTGCACTTAGTTTTTATTTTGATCACAAAATTCCTCTTTTAATTCTCAAAAAAAATTATTCTCGCTTGGCGGCAACTTCAAAGGAAATCTCATACCGCGGGATTTGTGGCCAAAATTTCAAGCAGTGAAATTCCTAGATTTGGCGAAGCCGAACAATGAGGAGCATCACTGTCCCCTCATAGATAATTGTCACCCACTATCTATGGAATGATAAATTCCATCTCAACTGTTATCAAAGCAATTTGTAGTTTTCGGCCTTAGTCATGGCCATGTCAAGAAATTACGATATGCTATGATGTTCAGACGTAAAAAATTCTTTGAGAAGGCGTTGTTAAATAGTATACTAGCCAGTCGTTTTGGCTACTAAGTCAGTTTGAAGAGCGCAGTGGCCCTGTAGTTTGGCGTCTGCTCAAGGAGAAAACAGGCCGGGATCGACTCGCGGGTCCTGCATCGGGGAATGCAAGGACACGAAGATCGATAACCCGCATTTTTTCCGTGACTCAATGGTCCCCTGGCTTTCTGTGGGTAGGGAAGCCCGACGTCTAGCCTTCTCGGATAAGGGCGAATATATTTCGGCGGTGCCGTGTACGTTTCGCACGTTGAAGAACACTTGGCAGTTCAAAATCGATGAAAGAGTAGGCTGCGTGCCGCTGTCCGGGAAAAATTTCCAAATTCCAAATTTTTACCCACAAAAATTCTCCGCAGAAACAGGCAACCTCTTAAAAAAGCCGTGATAATCCTATTTTCTTAGGATTGAAAGGCTTAAGAAAAACAACAACAATACTAAGTCAGTCGTTCCCGAGAGCGTCGTCCCAGAGGCTCGTCCCCTAAGTGAGCGGTGGTAGGGGAAAGGGGGGGGGGAGGGAGGGGACACATTGTTGTTTGTCTTTTACTTTTTATATTTTTTAAACATATTTTTTTATATTATTATTCTGCGTCCATTCTGAGTGACTCATCAATACCTTTGTCTTTGCTGTGATTCACAATTTTTATTGCTCCTTATCTTGATACATCACCGAACAGAAAGTTCATGCCAATATGTGTACTCGGGAGCATGAACGGCTGTTGATCTCAAAGAGGGATCACAAATGTGGCCATATGAAGAATTTGTTATTTGCATTCCAAATCCTGCCGACAGCATCTTATATAGATTTTTAGCAAAGAAATTTGTTTGCGGCCAAAGTAAAGAAAAACACAACAAACATGCAAAATAAAGGATTTCCAAGAGTTTTTGTTCACGCTAAAAATGACAGTTATTTCTCAATTTCAGGCGTTTGATCAGCAATTTTTCACCCAAATGTGTTAATAAAATCAGCACATCGCATTCTTATGAGATTAAACCACGTCTTCAAATGAACATCAATTCACGAAAAAAAAATAAAAAAATCACAGGTTAGAGAATAAGTTTGACGCCATTCCACCTCCCGGACAGTTTATATGTAGCTGTGACGAGACAGACTAAATTGCTGGCCTTTTTGCTGTGACAGACATAGTGATAGGTCAGCATTAGTCTTTCCGAGCAGCCTAAAACTTTCTGCGTTAATGTTGTCTGTATTAGTCTTTTCCTGATAATAACAATACCTTTTTTTTTTTATTTATGTTATTAAAAGTTTGACTTTGCGTCATAGACATTTATTTTCCAAGACCAAGACGATAGGAAATCGAGCACGAAATAGAACATTCCTTTATCTTTTCTTCTGGAAGATGGAGTTTAAAACAGCTTTTCCATGTTAATCCAATTTTTACTAAGGAATGAAAGCCAATGTATCCTCTAAGCAAAACGATAAAATGCCATCTGCTAAAACCTGTTAAGACATATTTTTCGCACATCTTAGCACATTATCTTGCTATTTTCTTTTCATCATCCCATTTTCTGATAGTGTGACTATAGTATCTCGTAGGTGGATGCAAATACGTCCACAATATTTTCCTCTCAGCTTACAATTATGTTTTTTCACGTTCGTTTCTCTCAGAGGAATTCACGGCCAAATACTTTAGTTTTATTTGCCCTTCGGGTATTTATTTAGCATGAATAATAGTTGATTATTTAGGACCTTTTTCTCTTGGCTGTCCCTGGGCTAGCCTGCCAGGAAGAGACCTATAATTAAGTCAGTTTCCACCTGAATTGCTTTCATCTGGATCTCACTCCCTTGATGGCATTCTCTCTGACCTCTTTGGTATGGCATTGACCTGTGTATTTTCACAGTAGGCCTACACAGCGATTTGCCGGCATTGGCATATTTTATCTTTATTCTCATCATGTAATGCCGGCATTATATAGTATTTATCTTCATTCTTCATTCCGCTTAACATAAGGCAACACGAATTCTGCATTGTTTACATTGTTTAGATCTAGACACTAACACGAGTAATTACCGGACTACTGTGAACATTGATTTCCGCTGGACATTAGGACTCAAATAATGAATCACTATCGATGTACTTGAGTCCTTGTCCATGAATTTCGCAAACTCTTAATACTTGTCTCCCCGAGTTTTACTCGCATCTCTTCTACTGAAAGTGGCCATAGTTTTTTAGAATGACAAAAGGAAAATCGTGATATAAAGATGGGGACGGATGGCGTATGGCGGGGAAGGGGTGGGGAGGGGTGGGGAGGGAAGGGCGGGGACGATTTCATTGGGAATTGGGAATTGGGATAACGCATGTCGCCGACGGATGGCGTTTTCCCGAGATCAATTCAAGGTGACGGTGTCGCTGTCTCCTCCCCACTCTCTTCTCCCTTTCCACCCGCGCCCAAGATCCTACCTTCCACAGACAGAAATATTCCAAGTTTTACATGCCAGTTAGCATCTAACACTTTGAACCACACCCAAATTTTGCGGGAGTGTTGACTAGAAATACAAAGGATACGTTGGTGTCCGCCAGGCAAGGCAAAGTACTGGAAGGAAAACAAAATCCGAAAGAAATGGACGCGTAACATGAAGGAATGGGCCAGTCTCATTCTCGCCACCACAACAGATTGACAGTAGATCGGGACACAGAAGAAGGTTGTTAGCATGTCGTAAATGGTATGGTGTCCTAACAGCTCTCCTCCGGCTATAGGGCTATTCTAGCCTAGTCTTATCTCATCTGACCAGATATTTCATAAAGATTAAAAAATGATAACACTTTTAAGCATATTTACAATATGACATCACTGTCTCTTTTCAGTGCGTCCATAGATAGTTTGGATGATGTCACTTCAGTATATTTCCATACTAAGCATTTCTTTTAGCACTTTATTTAAAAATATTAGATTTCAAACAAAAAAAATTGTGCAAAGTCTGATATACACTCTAGTTGTGCTCTCTCGATGTTGAGGTGTTGTGAAATTTACAGCACCATTTTGCCCGAGGACGTCATGGATGTTTGGCTTTGAGCAACTGACGTCATCATGGCAAAAACCACTGATGTTATCAGTGAGGACACAACAAGAAAAAGGAGCAAAAGTTTAAGCAGTGAAAGGGTAAAACGAAATTACTGAGCTCTAGCAATCTTGCAATGAATGTGATAGAACGAGATACGATTTAGTTGGTGGTAAGAGATCCAGTTCATAAAGGTCAGAGTGCAAGCCAAAGATCAAGCGAACATTAAAAATGAGGACTATAAAATATTTTTTTATTAAAAGCATTCTTTAAGATTCCGTCTTCTATCTTTTTCTCTTCCAATTCCTACCTTTCCTTCTTTTCTCTTCTCTCTCTCTTTCTAATCTATCTATTTATCTATCAATCTTTCTATCTATTTATGTATGTATGTATGTATGTATGTATGTATGTATGTATGTATGTATGTATGTATGTATGTATGTATGTATGT
>JBCEWB010059295.1:3097-13764 GCA_039654565.1 Peronia peronii
CCCCCTCCCCCCCCCTAAAACCAACTTTTTGCTAAAAATTCGATTTTGAACCTTTGTTCGCTTTTAAAAGTTTTGCAAATAAAAAATGGTATAAACAAGTTAGTATGTCCTTTCTAAGGTATTGGAAGGGTAGTCATTCAGTAGTTGACCGGTACCTCTTAACATACAGATCCTGGCTCAGTCGGGGCTCGTTATTCAATGACAGATCGACAATATTTCGATCTCTAAGGGCAAATGTTGCACAAAAGACTTGATTATGATCTCTGTCAACAATATCGGGAACTTCACTTCCGGGAATAGACATTGGCTGATCATTGGAGACGCTGACCACACCAAAAATCAGCAAAAGTTTTCAACAGAAGCTCTAAAATGAATTTCGCGTGGCCTAATAAGATCAGGATTTGCCCCATGTATGCTGTTTTAGAGTATATTAGAGCACTATCTGTTACAGCGAGGGTCAAGACACTTTTATTTCTGACCAACGAAGACATGGCGGCCATACATAGGCCTCCCAGGACCCAGAAACTACTCTACAGCAGTCCGTTTGTGATAGGAGTAAGGGAGCAATAAGGGATAAAAAAAAGATATGAGCACATGTCCAGTGAAAGGCAAAATGTCATAGAAATCATGGAGAGAACTTTATAATGTGAAAAAAAAAATCACGTTTTGAGTTTGAAAGTCCGATATAAAAGCTTCTTTTATGTATTTATCTTCAAATGCGTTTTTCTCAAAATGACTTTTTCAGCACAAACATGCGATCTACTTTTTTTTCTGTAGCAATTATCAAGCAATTTGGCATGAATACAAAAATAATTGATATAAAATGTTTGTCAGAAGGAATTTTCTATATCATTTTAAGTTTTTGAGAAATTTGAGATTTTGGGGTCAAATTTCGAAAAACCGTGATTTTTTTACATCCAATTTTAAATGATTGTGGAAAATAAAACAAGCACTTTATCAAAAATCTGCTCAGAACATTTTGAGACATTGAACTGAAAAATTTATACGCAACAGTTCAGGCAAATCGGTTAAAAAATGAGAAGTCCTATTTATAGTCAATTTACGCAATATCGGGTAGCAAGATCCAAGATGGCGGCCGTTGCTATGGCAACCCCCCTCCTTCCTTAAGAACTTCGAAGAAAAACTGAATGCTCTACGACCTAAAATGGCATACTAAAAAGGAATATTTATTTACATTTAAATATGTCTGAGAGAAATAAAATTTTGAACTGTTAACGTTGAGGAAAGACTAGAACGTAAAGCGCATCACTGTAAATGCGATCAGATAAGATAAGTAAAAAAAAAATAGATAAACTTTATACGTTCTCAAAATGAAATCCCATTTATCGTTGATAAGACACAGTATGCAGGATACATTTACACTTACATGCATATTATAAAAATATCACGAATAGTATCAGAACAGGGCAGACTCCAGAAACATTGCCTCAGCTGAGTCCCTGATATTTAACGTCGTTTTAGACTTTTTACTATCACAGTCTCTTAAAAGTGACCTTATATCTTTTTGAGGAGGTTATAAGCTGTTTCAGGTCTAAAAGGATTAATAAATCCACTTTTCTTAGGCTGGTATAAAGAGAGTAATGCTCACACCCTAGCATCTCTCGCCTTCCCCTTTTTCCACTCTGTCTGTCTGTCTGTCTTGCATACCGTGTCTCTTTATAAATCGCTTTATACACCCTTCGATAATCCATATTATACACCTTGTAAACTCGAGAACGTCATTTACCGTGTTATGTAGCCGTAATAGTGCTCAAAAAGGTTAAACCAGACACCGCACTATATCATACCATGATATTTAAACACATTTATTGTTGTCTTTGAACGTTTATCGAACTGCAGTAAAATGATATTGATAGAAAGAAATGCTCATCTGCATTTTAGATTTCATTCCTCTGCCCTGTCTGAAAATGCGCAGTCCCAGGAAAGCCGGAGTCTGTCAGATGGTTTGCTGAAGCCCCTAACTTGCCGGAATTTGAAGTCTGTTAAAATAGAGACAATTTAAATGTTCTAAGCAGACTACGATTCATTCAGCAGAGGGTGCTGACCAGATGGAATCAGACAGCATTGCTACTAACGGTGTTGTCTTTTACATAACAATAAGACGAGGGATCTAAAAAAAAAAAAAGCTGTTTGCCTGGTTTCCCCGAGCCATACACATGCCGTCCTGTGCCTGCAATAACGCAGGATGCTGCAAATACATTGGTCAGTGTGAGTTCGGTCTGAATAGTCTGACAAACTTAATAATGCGGCTCGGTTGGTCTGGCCTTAACCGTTGGGAGAGAAGATAGGAGGAAATGCAAAGAAGATGGAAGTAAAGAAGGAAGGAAGGTAAGAAGGGATGGAAGGCTTGAAGGAAAATAAAAAAGCAAGAAAGAGAAGAAGTAAGAGAAAAAAAGAAGGAAGGATGTAAGAACAGAAAGAAGAAAGATAGGAAAGAAGGAGACAGATTTGACAGAAATGCAAGAATTGTAAGTCTCCTGACACAGTCTCTTCTCTTCGAGTTCGCGTCTACAGATCAGTAACGGGCGGTGGAGGTAGTAGTGGTAGTCGTGTTGGTAGTGATGGTAAAGTGATGGTGGTGGTGGTAGATATAGCAGTGGTGGTAGAGATAGCTGTGGTGGTAGCGGTGATGGTGGTTGTAATAGTGATGGTGATAATAGTAATAAGTGACAGTGATGGTAGTGGTAGTGGTGATAGTAATGTCAGTGGTGCTGGTAGTGGTAGTAGTTGCAGTGGTGGTAGTGGTGGTAATGGTAATAGTTGCAGTGGTGGTAGTGGTAGTAATGGTAGTAGTTGCAGTGGTGGTAGTGGTGGTAATGGTAATAGTTGCAGTGGTGGTAGTGGTAGTAATGGTAGTAGTTGCAGTGGTGGTAGTAGTGATAATGATAATAGTAATGATATTAGGGGTGGGAGTACTAGTAGTGGCAACGGTGGTAGTGGGGATGGTGACTGTCATAGACCATTGTCCCTCTTTTTCTTTCAATCTAGTTGTAATCTCAGATTTTGTTCTTGTTTGTAGAGATCCCGAATATCTATATTATAAATCTGCAACAAAACCCATAAAAGACTTATGGACTCGAAAAGTACTGAAGGTGTCCATGTGAAATTTGGCACATAACATTGCTGCACAAAGATCTGCGTTTCTACCTACATAGAGCCGGAAAAAGCTTACTATGTTTAACGTTATTCTAGAAAGGCGACAATAATTGAATAATAAACTCGCAAAAGTGTTTGATCCGAAAGGTACGTTCCATGCAATGACGCGTTCAAAACACTAAACACGTTTTCTTTGAGTGACGTTCAGTTTAATCACCCAAAATACTAACACGGAGGTGCGCATGCTTGCCATATGCCTTGAGTCCCAGAGCAGCATTGGTTTGACCTATATTTAAATAATTTCCCACGAAAGCCGTAGGGTCTCTTCTAGTCTTATTTAAAAACACACACACAAAAAAAAGGCTAACTGGTCAACTTTATGATCTTGGACTGTCATGTGGAGAAGAATCATTGCATTTCTTTGACCCAAAACATTGACTGTTTTGCCGTATACAGCTCCCAGATGACAAATTCATCTCTCGTTTTCTCAGATGTATGTATAGAATCACAGCAATGACAGGCATTCAGATTAAAATAAAGAAATATCTCTGAACCGTAACAGAAGATATAAAAGAAATCATTGAAATAATATAAATGAGATAGCTAGGAAACTTGAACACTGTGAATATTCAGCGTTGCTGTACGATTACACGTGTGGGATTTTGATAGCCACTACTTGTCCTTTATTAAAATTTGATAATCCTATAATATGAAAGATGACCTTTACACAGCACCTATTCTGGCAGAGAACAAGCTCTACATTCCATATAATCTATTATTACCCTGACAGACCCAACGGAGATCTTTCCTGAGAAATACACAAGGCGACTGCCTGTCGGACGCATAAATCTTTATCAATCTTTCAGCAACATCCTCTGTCTAGAGAGCGGTATCCATTTAAACCTGGCCGAGTCAGGAAGTATGTATAAATAATTAATATGTGATTGAAACTGTGCTTAGTGCAATGTTGCTGTTATAGGGCTGATGTGTCACTGATCTTAGAAATGTCAAGGAAAAGTTCTTTTTTAGGATCAAGGTTTTCGTGATGACATTTATTCATAATAGGAAACCAGCCGTTTAGACCTAAACTAATTTTAAATGAGCAGACAGATTTTTATTAGAGATTTTATGCCATTTGAAAGCACTGGAAAATGTGACGAAAGTGTGAAAAGTAGTCGCTATAGTCACATAAAAACAAAGGGCTATTTTGACTTGTACATTAGCTTATAAGTATGAGACAGAGATATCGATACGTCCCTGTGTGAAAATACAATGGGAGATTATATGGTCAGCTCTAGAACTTATTTTTGCCAGACAAGAGAGATGTTGAACAAATAATGTAAAGAGGAGAAAAATTACTTTTGCGCTCTTCGCTTAAAAAAAAAAAGGTATAAAGAGAATATTTTCTTCTTATTGTTATAATTTTATCAAATTATTTGGTGATCAGTCTTTCGAATGGCAGGAAGTAGCCTAAAGGTTTTCTTTTTCCTCTTTGCACTGCTTGCTTAACAAATCTTTGTCTAACAAAGGGAAGTGATAGGACTGGGCACAGCGATCTCGCTCTGTGCATATAGAAATTGTCTGAGGTCAAAATGAAAATAATAATACTACAAAAACAAACAAACAAACAAAAACCCAAAATGTTATTATTTTTTTTTTTTAGTTATGACTCTTCTTGAGATAGGGGACGATGTATTCACGCCGTATTCCACAATCTCTACATCGTGGCTGTCTGGAATGCTATTTCATACCGTTCTTACTTGGTTTACGTATGGTCATTGTGACTGAAATTGGGTTTCAGAGCTAGATACTCTTCAGTACGTGTTGTAGCAGAGCGCTCGGCTGAAGATGATTGACTATGATTAAGCACGGAGTCAATATTGGACTTGCATTCTGTCTGGACTTGGTTTGTTTCGTCTTTCAACCTCCTACCTGGTGGTTATCTCGAATTCTGTCTGGGGCGTAACCTTATATGAGACTCAGACACCTTGACGAAGAGAAATTTCTTTTTTTCTTTATTTCTTTCGTTTTTTCTTTCTTTCTTCTTCCTCCTTTCCTTTCTTTTTCCTTTATTTCTTTCATTATCTCTTTCTTTCTTTTTTTCTTATATTTCATTCTTCCTTTCGCTCCATTCTCTCAACCTCTTTATTGTTTTCATCTTTCTTTCATCCTTTTTTATTTATTTCCTTCCTTCACTCTTTTTGTCCTTCTTTTCGTCTTTCTCTCGTTTTCTTTATATTTCTTTCTGTTCTCTTTACTTTCTTCCCTCTTTCTGTCTACCATTCTTTTGACCTTTCTCTCATTCTTTTTTTTCTTTTTTGCTTTCATTCTCTCTTGTATTCTTTGTTATATTTCTTTTTCACTTTCTCTCTTTTCCCCGTACTTTATATTTCCTTCTTTCTTTTTCACATTTATTTTCCTTCTTCTTCTCATGTCCCCCGCATGTGCTTCTTCCTCTTCCTGACGAAGAGTCTACAGCTTTTTCAAATACTGAGTGATATACAGATAGCCCACAGTGCGAAGATTTGATTACGAAAATGCCAGTAAGTGGGAATCAGTGAAAGAAACCCAACAAAGAACCTGAAGAAACTGTAGCTGCACAAAAGCCACAGACCCTTACAGATACCTTTTTTATTGATATTTATGTGTTTGGAAACACTCCTCATTTACAAAAAATAATGGAAATTGGTTTGCACTCTCTTAAATTTCGATAAGCTAGATCGTCCAAGTCATAATCTGATAAATGGACAGCCATCATGATTGCCAGATAGCATCACTTCGCCTTAATGCCAGATTTCAAGTTAATGCATTGCGAAGTCGAGGAGTGTAAAGAAAAAAAAGATAATGGTTTCCCAGATATAGACGACATGTGAATACACTTTTCGGGTTGCGTAATAATGTCTCATAGGATATAATTATTTCTTATGTTACATTGGGCTGAACAATATTGCGAAGATGCTGCTTACCTGGGTATGTTGAAAAAAATGCTCCATAGCAATACGCAGGCCGTTACAATCTGCGGAAATAAGGGAAATATATATTTAAAACAATGGACACATTGTATACACGTAACTGTGAAAACGTTTAGACAAATTCCTATAACAGATAAAATTATGATATTAGATGATGAAATTATGGTAATTAAAGACACACATTTATGTGAATGAGTCTAATCACCTCAAGAGGCAAATTCATCTGACTAGCACCGTTAATGGGATCTAGTGGTAGAAGTCAGCAGGGACTGCAGATCAAGTCAATCATCTCTGCCATCAGCGTGTTAATCCAATTACAGCAATTGTACTTGAATCTGTCTTGTTTTGGGTTTTATTTGTGACATTTAAGTCAACGTACATTATGTAATGTGTGTTAAAATGTACATCACGTTTGATCAACCGAAGTAGCAATTGCCTTTTGAGGACAAATAACGTTTTAAATTTATCTTATCATGGATGATCACCATTCCAACAATAAGCTTGGGTGCTCACTCAGGCCACCTGAATACTATAACCATAACACACATATCCTGGAGTCTGAACAGGACATCTGTCTGAGCAGACACGGAATGAGCTCTTGTCATGAGCTTCCTTTTAGAAATAGAAAGTTTCATAAGTTCATAAGTTTCCGCCGACCTTTCCATGTCCGTATATCTGAGACTTGATAATATTTGCTATGATTTTTCAGTCACTGAGAGCCCGTGATCATGTCTAGAAATAATGCAATAGTGATGTTCGAAGTGAACTCCTGTGAAAATCTCTTGTTCCTTCTCCACTCCCCGTCTCCCCCCACGCTTTCCTGCACGTTTCCGCCCATTCACAACATCAAGCACAAAAACGGACAAGATGCATGTTAATGAGATTTACAAATAAAAGCTGACCTGAATTGCAGGTATGCTACAGATTGTTTGTTAAACTGATATTTCTGCATTAACCCAATAGAAACAGGCATTTTCCTCTTTTCCGAGCCAGCTCCGCTCACATACTCAGGAAAATATAAACTAGGTCAAAGTAAACGCAGTCATTTTGACCCTAGATATTTTGCTCAGCAGTGATCATGGCAGAGAGAGATTGGTGCAGTTTACTTGCCAAGTGGCTGGCCTGGCTGAGCTGAAAATTCCATCATACATGTACCCAGATCTAAGGATATTTTATACAGATTTCTCCCACTCTCAAAGTTGAGGTCGATTGCATGTTTTGTTGTAAAGTTTTGCACTGTCATAACAAGAAATAGGAACAAATATATCGATGGTTCTTAATGATACAATCGTGGTGACTTCCTTTTGGAAAGTTTCCATCTAGGGCAAATTTGCTATTGAAACCATTGCCCATTAACTCTAGATTTACTACTCAAGACTTCGGAAACCTATGGCAAATCTCTGCAGTTAACAGGTCAGAAAGGTTAAACTAGATCTAGTCCTTTTGGTAGCATCTGCTTTCAGATCAGGTCTGATGCTGATTACATTTGGATTACGACAACTTGTAGATTTGTCCCAAATGTCCGCTCTTATTCGACAAGTTTTAATCGATAGTGTCTGCCCCTCAGCTTCTCTTCTGTCTCCTAGCCAACGGTCTTTTATTTTAAAAAAATAGGCGACAAAAATATACCTTTTACTCCTCTGTTACTTCAGTGAACTAGGAATTTCTTCTTTACATTGATGGGTGGGTGGGTGGGGGTGGGGGAAGATTTTGTTTGTTTGTTTGTCTTGGGGTTATTCCAACATTATTCCTTCCCTTTCTGTAATGGATGTTATTTTTCAGTTTGTGTGTCTTGACTGCATGCAGCTAATAAAAATGTGAAAAACCAGTGCTTTTCCATTGTGTCTATCCGATTTGCACATGTCCTTTCCATTGTGTCCATCTGGTTTACACATGCCTTGCGGTCAGACAGACTGATTCGTAGGTGGCTGGACTCGAAAAGGGAAATCGAGGGTTGAATATGATGACGGTGATCTGATATAGATGTTTTTATATTGCAGGAATTAACACAACATACATCTCTAAATTAGAAAATACTGATCCTATGGGCAGATTATAAATATATGAGGATGTTGTGACGTGAATATGTAGATTTATTTACTAAATTCACTCATGTTTCCCCAGTTTTTCTCCTGATTTTAGCCACTGGTCAGGGGCCACCTTCTGTCTCTTAAATTTGCAACATCTCTTGCTATAGGCAAGCTAGCTCATTTTTGTTTTCACTTCACGGAAGCACATGTTAAAGTTTAACGTGATAGTAATAATTAAATGAAATGGAAATTTGACATACGAATCATTTTGATTAGCTATGCATAAGACATTTACACCTCCCTCTCGCCTCAAGTCTCCTCACGATAAATGTTTCTTTAACAGCACATACAAGAACGGACACAAGCACATTTGCGCTATACTGTGAGAGAGGACAGGTTGCCGTCATAATTATGATGATTCTAACGTGGACAACAGCACATTTAATGGTAACCGTTCGGAAGGCGAGAAATTCGGCAATAAAGTCCTGGTACAATGTCAGCTGTGAAAAATTATTTATGTCTCCCTGGAGTAAAGAATAAAGACGGTTTGGCGAGAAATCAGAGTTTATGGGGTCGGAGTCAGATCCTGAAATATACTTTTTTTTTCTGAAAAAAAAAAAAAAAACCCAACTCTTTTTTGTTTCCCTTTGAAAATTCTTCCTTTTCTGAATAGTAAGATCAAATTCCCTTGCATTCATTTTTAAATATTGAATTGACAGATCTGTATAATTTCAAGTAAATCTTTTGGAAAATATGGAAGCCTAGTCAAAATAGAAATACACAATATTAGAGATCAAAATCCAATATGGCGACTGCGGCCATTGCAAATAAAAGTGGTATGAACTATTTTTCTTGCATTGTTTTCTCTTACTTCATCCCCAACCTCTCTTAAGATCAAGATGGAGCTATAGTTCTAATCCTATGATAAATCATCACTTACTTCTTCCCTCTCCCCCGCCCACTTCTTTTACATTCAACAAAAAGAAATCCAAGAATGGATGTATGACATGCGACGTGGGAATAATGAGTTCACCCTAAAAATATCAGATGAAATGACTGGTTTTCCAGTGTTTCTACAACAAGGATATTCATTCATGTATTTATTCAGTAAGAGATCTGCTGGCAATATTAGATGACGAGTGGCCTGTTATAAAACTGGAAAGGTACACATAAAAATAATTTTTGCAAAGTGTGGCCTATGAGTTTATGAAGAGATTGGCCCATTGATATTAATTTTCTAGGGACAAATTATCTCATAAACGAACACTGCCGTGCTAGGCGCAATGTAGTCGTGCTCGTGCTGATATGATATGTTGTTAAATCCCAACCTAAAGTAAATTAAATGTAGGGTTAAATCTGATAAGTATGCTCCTCCCCTCAACCCCTCTTTCCGCTTCACCCCTCAGTCTCCGTCACACCTTGTTTTGGTCTGGATACATTTTTGTTTGCCCATTCGCTCCCCCCCCCCCCTCCCCCCGTCCCATACACACAACAGCTGCTGTCTGCCGGCCCCAGGATTCATTTACCCCTACATTGATACATGATAAAGCAACTCTTCCCCTCTAATGGACAAGCAATCATCTACACATACTTCCCTTTTTTTTTTATTGGCCTTTGATTTCTCATGTCGCTCAGCTTCGATTCCAGCTGACAGTTCATCAAGGAATGCATCAGAGAGAAAAGATTATGATACGGATGTTGCAAGTTATTAACTCCTTAACCGTCAGGTTTTCAATCATAGGAATGTGAAGACATAATTTCAAAACTTTTGGATCCGGTCACTAAAATGTCGGTTGGGCAAAAACAACGTTTCATTAGGTGAATGAGTATCTGGCCATCAGGAGCCAAAAGTGGTCACTGCGTTTAACCCACAAGAGAAAGAAAAAGGAGAATTTACAGTAATCCTGCAGTGAAGGGGTTAATATGTACTTTCGTGAGATAGACATTGAAATTACATTGGAAATCACGGTTCCCTACGTACATAGCAGCTATCTTTAAACACAATGTGAACTCGATCATTCGATGTGACGGATCTTCGAACAAGAACCGCATTGTGAAATCAAATTAGAACTCAGAAACTCGAAGTCGCATTCTTTCTTTTCAATTTTCAAATCAAAACATGAATGCGTATAGAACCTAAAGGCAGGGATGGGGTGGGGGGGAGTTATCACATTCAGGCATAGACAGTAGAAAATTGAGCTCTTCCAACGTCGCCTGGTAACTGTTATTGAGGTAGTGCTGAAGTCTTACTGTGTTGATGAAGCCAGATCCATAGTCGCACTCGAGAGGAAGAAGCTATGGGAAAGGAGAGAGGAAGAGAGATAGAGAGTGGCCGTGTATGTGTGTGTGTGTGTGTGTGAGAGAGAGAGAGAGAGAAGGAGAACAGATAAATGAAAAAAACAGACAGACAGATAGACAAACAAAGAGTCTAACAGAGAATAGACAGATAGACAGATAGATAGATAGATAGGTAGATAGATAGATAGATAGAAAGATAGATAGATAGATAGATAGATAGATAGATAGATAGATAGATAGATAGATAGAT
>JBCEWB010059327.1:0-13762 GCA_039654565.1 Peronia peronii
GGGCAAAATTTCCAAATTCCAAATTTCTACCCACAAAATTTCTCAGCAAAAATTGTCAACTTCTAAAAGCCGAGATAGTCCTACTTTCTTTGGATTGAAAGGCTTAAGAAAAACAAAAGGTGAAGCACAGTGAACCTATACCTCTCTTTGCATAAATCAGTCAAACGACCTAGCTTACGACATTTCACCACAATGGCATGAGTTCCCTTCAGTTGGCACACCTCTGTCTCCACTCAACGGTCCAAATTCGAAGATGAGCAAAAGAGACAACGCAGAAAACATAATATTACGGAGAAAAAATAAGATCAGTACAGTTACATAACAGAAACTTCAGTAGGCTATGGTATATTAGTAGATTCAGTGGTAAAAGACATGGCAGGAACAGAGAGGACACAGCCAAGTATTTGCCACTACAGCACCAGTGCAGAATAGAGACTGCCTCAACCGTTTCAACGAAAAGAAGAGCCATAAGAAAAGTATTGCTTGGAGTTTAAATTTACAAGGGTGTGAAAAGCCTTACAAGATCCAAACAAGAACGATACTACTACAACTACTACTACTACTACTAATAATAATAATAATAATAATAGTAATAATAGTAATAGTGACTGCATATAATTGATTATTGCCCAGACGAAGAGCCAAGCGGGCTCGAAAATTTGGCTAGCCATATTAGTTCATTTTATTAACTCAATTCAAAATTCCTCATATTGTTTTTCAACATTTTTGTTGTATTTGATTAGTTGCCGGTGTACAGTCGTCCTAATTTTAAGACATTTTTCGTAAAATAATAATAATAGTGATAATAATAATAATAAATAACAATGGTATTTATATAGAGCTTATTCCCGTACATTACAGGCTCTAAGCGCTTTGCAATCTATTACTAACCCGACAGACCCAAAGAAGACACTCATAAACGCTTACACCTTCCTAGGAAGCATACAAGGCGGCTGCCCGCTAGACGCTCAAATTCTTATCAATCTAACAATACGATTATTGTTATTTTGCCAATACTCTCAATAAAACGGAACTTAAAAGAGCAAGACTGCTCCACCATCACCAGCTGATAGTGATACTGCAACAAGCCATGTACGTCAACTTATTGGATATATTCAGTCATGAAGAACACTGCAGGAGCAGAACAGAAGAGCCAACATAATGTTTGCCACTAGGACAACTTGTATTAGAATACATTTCATAATTACGGTCATAGGACTTTGAATGGTAACAGGACTTTAAAAGCCTCTTTGATATTGCTAGATTGATAAGAATTTGAAGACCTTACACATGGCTGCTGTTGTAATGTCTATTTCACTAGGATGTCAATTCAGAGTACGACCATCTACAAAGACTAAAAGAGCCATGACTGATGTAGAGAGACAGTCTCAAGTATTAGGAGCGACTTCTCGCCGTATTTCGTATTAAGAGCAATAAAAATGGACCTCTTCTAAATTTCTGGCCAGAGGCTTGATCACCTGGTATCTGTAGTCAGATTATAGAGACTGGCCATTTTGTCTTTTTTTTTTTCTTATCAGATTAACATACAAATGTGTTACTTTATCTTCTTGCTATATTTGTTACTGTTCTCTAAACAGTAAACTATACAGACATTAACTGACAATGACTTTATTCTTCACGATGCAATGTATTCCACAAAGTGAACGAAAATATCTAGTACTTTAGTCATATGACAACTCATAATGTTTAACCCTAGATGTGTCGAAAGGGCCGATTTGGCCAGAGACTTGCTCATCTTATTTAGCGCTGGAATTCCTTGCCAAACACCCTACAATGTAGTAACATAAAACACATTATATTATTTTAAATAAGGCATAAATTGTCGTTACTTATACATGAATATAATAGCATTGAAAAAATAATAAATAATTTAAAACACAACGAAACAAACAAACTAACATACAAACAAACACGATATTTTCCATCAAGATTTTAAAGAATAACAGACGAATATGTGATGAAGTGTTGAGACCACTGATCATGTTGTATGGAAAATCATCACCACGTGAGTACTGAGAAATTCAGAGTGAATCCGTTACCGGCGTGTGCGCCTAAAGGGAGACAGAATTCTGAAGATGGCGCCCGGCATCACTTTCTCTTGTCTCCGTATGTCACACTACTGCTAATCATCTCCTTATTTGCCCCTCTCTCTCTTATCTCGCTGTGTCAGTCTCCCAGACATAAAGGCACTCACAGTCTGGTGGTAAGTTCTTCTAGTTCACCGGCGGAGACTGCTTGCCAAGGAATGTGAAGATGCCAGGGTTAGGCTTGGTGCATAGTTGTGGTTTTCTTATCAAAAAGGAGAGAATTTGTAGGCACCAAAATAGATGTATTAAGAGGGACATTAGAAGGAATGAGAACTCGTAAAACTCAGAAGAAATGTGCAAGAAGGACTTAAGTTAGTGATGGGGCAATGAAATGGGCCGTCGAGATAAAAAATAATCGTTTTTACAATTAAATTTATCATAATATTACTATCTACCATTTATGTTACTATATGTTAACAATATCACTTTTGTTAACCTAGCTATATACCTTATTGATGCTTAGCGGATTCTTTACAACGTAGAAATTATTTATTTATTTGTCATTATTTATTCATGTATTTTTTTATTTATCAGTTTAGTAATTATTTATCATATATTTGTTTTACATTTATTTACATATGCATTTGCATTGTTCTGTGTCACTTTTTTTCTTTATATTTTCATAAACTTGCAAATTAAAAATAATAATACTAATTTAAAAACTGAAATAATTTTCAGTTTAACAAGAAATCATAATTCAGATATTGTACTCTTGAATTTCATAATGCCTACTTAAATTTTTTTTAAAAATGAAATAAAATAAAAAATAATAAAATGAAAAAAAAAAAATAAAAGTAAAACCTAAAACAAGAAGAGAAAGAGGGGAAAAATCATCTTGCTTAAGGCATCTTACCCGGGGTTTGAAATTAGACTAATTCCTCCTCTTCCTTATAATTTTTGTTGTTCTCTCAGTTCTCTCAGTTCTCTCAGCATAGTGTCATTAAATTTACCTACGTCACACATGTACCATGGTGACTAAAAGTGGGCTAATTAATCATAAACGCATTTCCTGTGTACAACAATTCCCTTTCTATCGTCATAGTAGTGGCCCACATGCATACATACATAATATTGATAATACCTATAATAATAACAATATAAGAAATAAAGAAAAAAAATCTAAACAATTCTTTTTTTGGTCTAAGTGATACCAGAATTTCTAAAATTATAATTAATGGTATATGTTTCTTATTACTTTCTGGGGTGTGTAAATTATATTGTTTCACAACATGGGTCTAGATCTATACAGCTGTATTGTGTCCATATGGAAAAAAAAATATGGAACGCTTCACGAATTTGCGTGTCATCCTTGCGCAGGGGCCATGCTAATCTTCTCTGTATCGTTCCAATTTTAGTATATGTACTGCGTGAACAGTACGATCGACTTTGGAAATGGTTGTATCATATACGCACGATGTAAGTCACGTCATAACATAAGCTTTTGAATTTTCTCTGTGATGTAAGTTGAACTTATTTTTTAAAAATGCTGGATGAAAGTAAAGCTATATCGTTGATATAAGTCCTATTACCGATATCGAAAACGTATGTTTTTGGCAATATAAATGTTTTGAGTCGAACTGAATGTACTTTTTATTCAAAGCTTTAGCTTTTGAAAAACTGTTAGAGTTATCACTCTTGCAAAAAAAAGTTTGAAAATAAGGGAGTTAATTCATTGTATGGTGTGATTCAAGGATTATCTCCCCTCTTTTCCATGATAAATTAACTCTTTGTTGAGAAAAGTAAGAGCGGTGAAATTGTTGTTCTTTTTGTTGTTGTTGTTGTTGCTGTTGTTGTTGTTGTTGTTGCTGTTGTGTTGTTGTTGTTGCTGTTGTTGTTGTTGTTTTGTCTTTGTTTTTGTCTTTGTTTTAATCATTAAAAAAAAATAAAATCTTTAAATTCATTTGTTTTAATATTTTTTCTTTATTTCAGTACCTCTATGTTTCATTTATCTTTTCAACACATGATCTATAAGATCACAATAGGCCTATTTAATTTCAGAGAAATAATGCTGTTTTTAAATCATTTATAAGCTGAAACTTATAATTATATATAATTTATATTTATAAGCTGAATCGCTACTCCGTCTCTCAGTGGCTCCTTCAAATTTCCTTGACCTGATTTATTTAAGATTTCGTGTCAGCTTTCACACCACAGTGCAAATCTTTTCTTTACCTTCACTTTCCTCTTCCATTGCATGGTGCCTTTCTGTTGCTTATTACTACAGGTATTACTATTGATTTAATTTTTCAATAATTATTGTTTACTGTCTTTTTGAAGCCTTTTCTTTTTCTTTTTTTTTAAACTACATTCATTCTTTATTTTCTTTTGTTTTTGAATTTATATGTCTAATCCAATTTTTCAGAGCTTTTTTCTTTTTTGTTAGTTCAGTTTTCAACTCTAAAAAATTTGGTTTGTTATCTTGCCAGCTTTTTATTTATCGCTGTCAGGCAGGGCTCTCATTTTTCTTTGAGATACGATCTCGTTGTTCTTGTCGTCAGTTTCTTTTCATTTGTCTTCATTTTCTTATTTTTATTTATGTAGATAATATCTACTTTATTTTTTTTATTATTTGTTTATTGTTGCGTGTGTGTTTTTATTTCTGTTATTACTTATGTAAATTTCTGTCTGATTGCTTTTCTGTCTGTCTACTTGCGAGGCCGACAGGTATGCATGCACTCGTAAACATATGCCCACACTCAGAGTGAGTGAGTAAGTGAGTGGGTGAGTGAGTGAGTGAGTTAGTGAGTGAATGAATGAGTGAGTTAGTGAATGAGTGTGTGAGTGAGTGAGTGAGTGTGTGAGTGAGTGAGTGAGTGAATGAGTGAATGAATGAGTGAATGAGTGAGTGAGTGAGTGAGTGAGTGAGTGAGTGAGTGAGTGAGTGAGTGAGTGAGTGAGTGAGTGAGTGAGTGATGAGTGAATAAGTGAGTGAGTGTGTGAGTGAGTGCGTCAGAGTGAGTGCGTCAGCCAGTCACTCAATCAGTCAGTCAGTCAGGCCGTCGGTTGGTCGGTCAATCAATCAATCCAATCAATCAGTCAGTCAATCTGCCAGTTAGTCAACCATCAGCCATTTAGTCAGCCAGTAAGACAGACAATCAGTCAGTCAGACAGCCTGTCAAATAGTCAGTATGAGAGATGATTAACTGGTGTAAGAGAGAGGGAGAGAGTAGAAAAAGATGGCATTCTGGACGGGGCAGAGAGACAGAGACAGAGAGAGAGAGAGAAAGGGAGAGAAGACTAAACAAATAATAGATTTTCACAAATGACATGTTTAGAAGGGAGTAAAAACCACTTTAACCACCTTCCTGCTCCCACCTCCTAGAACCCTTTCCTCCACCACAGCAACAGGAAACCACTGAAGACGCCAACAGATAGACATCAATGTCTCCAATGTGTGTGAATCCGCTTAATTCTCATAATTATGGATACAAAGTGGGCGCCTTTTTATAACCGATCTAACACTGCACCTGCCCTGGACTCATGTGAAAAAGTTGCCGACAGTCCGAACTCACTAGTTTGCCCACCGAAGCCTATGTCTGTAAGTAAATTACACTGTAAGGGGTCCGCGCTAATGAGCCGACGCTGAGAACACAACTCGGAGTGCTCACTATAATGAGACAAAAAGCCGTATGGGAGTCCAAGAATTTGACGGCGAGCAGACCCTCTTGTCTGTGGGTAAGTGGAATATGTCCTTTCTGTATACCATAATTTATGTGGGATAGCAAAGAAACGAACAAAAATGACCATATATCAAACAACGCAAGAACACGTTTTATATAAAAAGAAAAAAGCACAAAAATAGCCCCCTCCCTCCCCCTCCCCCCTCCTCCCCCTTTCGTCCCCTTACACCCACCCACATAACGAGCAAAAGACCAGGACACATCTTACTCTGCATGCAATGCCCTGTCTTATTGTTAAAAGCAATTACCAGACGTTCCATGCTTTCAAATGAATTGTGACTTCCTGAAATAAAAATGTTTCATTTCATACTGTCTCCATAACACGGGCGGTAAGCCCACGAAATTTGTTCGATACACAGTATTATCATTACAAATTAATTAATGCTCCAGTTTCCAAAAAAAAAAAAAGTGAAAAATATAAAAACATGTGGGTGTTTTTTTTTATTGTGTTTTGTTTGTTTGTTTGTTTGTTTTAAATCATTTTTCAAAATGTTTTAGTTTTGTCTTTTACCTTCTTCTGTTCCTGAGCAACCTCTGTGAGACATGCGCACTTGAAGCAGTCGCATGAGAACGTCCCAGAGGTACTTGTGAAAAAGCGCTCATTTCCACGGGAATTATGTGAAAATGATGAAGAAGAGAGAGAGGTATACAAAGGAGGGAAGGATTAAGGGAGAGAAAGAGGTATCGGTGTGTTTATGTATGTAGTTGAGTGTAAGTTTTGTGAACTTCAGACTCTGTGAAATGTCTTTTAAAGAGTCACTCAGTAGAATTTTTTTTTTCTTGCATTTCTCAAGCTCAAGGCATCCAGTACTCCTTGGCAAGAAACTTTGAAAAGGGTATTCCCGAATGAGAAGTTTAGAGAAGCACGACGTACATGTAAAAGTGAAGAGTTGGGAGAAATGTTTAATATGAACAAAAAAGCTTGATGTTTTTTCGTACGTAGACGTGGGAAGGGAATTTTTCCCTTGGGAAATCACCTTTCGGTACGGGAGAGAGGGAAAGGAGGGAGAGAGAGAGAGGGGGGGGGGGGGGAGAGAGAAAGACAGAGAGCAAGTCGGGGCAAATCTGGACTTGAAAACTTGAAGAAGTTTCAGACGAGATAGGCTGTTAAAAGCTTTGTTGAAAGATTATCTGACTCCTGAGAACTAAGTAGTTGATGTTGATGAGGGGGCACTCGGGTGCAGATTGGAGCATCTTGTAACCAGAACGCTTAGAGTGGACTCAAGGCACACACATACCTACATAGAGGAAAATATTCTAAAGCATTCAGTGGAGATTTATTTACGTAGTACATATCATTATTCATTCATTTATTTATATATTTATTTGTATATTTATTTATCTATTTTTCATTCATTGGGTTATATATTATCTATTTAATCTGAGTATTTGAAAGCATTTGCGGCTGAAAACTATAGGTTGTTGTTTATTACTGAGTGTTAATGCTAGATACGTGTTTGCTATTTAACAACAAAAAAAAAAATTGTTCTCTGGAATCTGGGTCAGGAAGATGAAAGCGAACAAGAAAGAAGAGAAGAAGAATGATGAAGGGATATTTATGACCATTGTTAGAAAACAAATGGACAGGTGATTTTGTAAGTGGGCATTAAGATTCTTTATATGAAGCACGTATTCTGTGTGAAATTTGTTATACTTATCACAACCAAAATGATTGATTTCACTCGATTTCACATAAAATGGGCAGTGAGTGTTATTGTTACATTGAACAGGATTTCAGCGCCTTTGAATCAGCCGTCTTATGTGCTTCCCAGGAAGCGGAGAATATTCGTTAGTGCCTGTATAGGACCTGTCGTGCTAAAAGTAGATTGCAAGCGCTTAAAGTCTGTAATGGACAGGGATAAGCGTTATTTAAATCATCTTTAATAGTAACATTATTTTTCTAAACCAGTCAGTTTAAATGGGGACTGTTTATTGTTATTATTATTTTATCTATTTACTCGTTTTGTCTGCTTTTTTAATCAAGAGTAAAGTGTCAAATCTAAAACATTTCAGCCTCCCTCCCCCCCCCCCCCCCCACCCTTTTTCCCCTTAAAAAAATAATTAAGGAAAACAAAAATAATTAATAACGAAAAAGTACAACAAACAACATTATATGACACTGTATTTCGCGCTCTAATATATTGTGTATATATAAATTGTTTACAACAAAGAGTTTGCAGGCGTGTTAAAAACTGTCAAGTAGAACAAGGAAAGCACAAATTGGTCACCAACATGTACGGTTTCATCCTTTATCAGCGAGAATGAAGTTAGAAATGACTTTTTATCCTGTCCAAGGTCTGTGGGAGATATCTCTACTCTATCATACCGCTGTGCTTCCATTTATTTTCTCCACATGGCTGCCTAGTCCCCTATGCCAGGACTCAAGGAAATCGTCCATAGGCCATGGTAGGTCCATGAAAATACAGTACATTATGACGTCTCCCTTCAAACATAACTTTTCATCAAAAAATCATTTTACTGATATGGGTGTCTCTCGCCCCTGACGAGGACATTTTAATCACTTTTCATTATGTTCTTCCGCGTACAATCTATTTGGACGGATATAAAGAGATCATTATTAGAATTAATGGTGAAATAAGCAAGAGAGTGAGAAAGAGACAGAGAGACAGACAGATACACAGATGTAGTGAGAGATGCAGAGAGAGAAATAGGTCGAGACAGAGGGAGAGAAAGAGAGAAGCAGATGAAGAGAGAAAGAGAGAAGCAGATGGAGAAACATGAGAATCACGGAAAGGAGATGAAATGGATAGTGAGATATGAAAAAAGAGACAAGAAGCTCGACAGAAAGATACATACATAAAAATTGAGAGAATGAGAGAAAGAGGGAGAGAAAACAGAAAGAGGACAAACAATGTCATTGGAATTGTTTCTCTTTGAAAATCAGAATTAAATCATTCCAAGCCCTTTGGTTGGCATAACAAACTTAAGCGGGAGGGTCGAAACCAGAGGGCTGAGTGACATGGCATACAGTGATGGCTGGCTCTCAGCAAGTGACCAAATTATACCTCAGCATCAACAGAGATATGAGGACAGGAGAGGCAAAGATCTTGTTGATGGAAGAGATAAATCAATAAGAGCTAAAGTTTTCATAGAAAGACAATTGTCCGTTGGCTGATCTAGACATTTCCTTCAGATAATATATCGATATTTTTCTCCAACTTACATTCGCTTCCTCCTCTCAAATCTTTGATATAAATGTGCATATTTGTTTATTTCCTTCTTATTCATCTACATTCCCTCCATGTCATACCTTTAAAGGAAACTAAATACAGTTCTGTTTCAGATTTAAATCACACAAGAAACCGATCTATTTTCTGAGACTTTATGGTAAAAAATACTCACTTTCTCGCTCTTCTTCGCAAACCTGTGTGTGTGTGTGTTTGTGTGTGTGTTCAGTCTTGACACAATATAGCCGTGGCTCCGCCGATACAAGGTTAAACTAACAGCCCAAGCCGGACCTGCCTTTAATCGCCCTTACTTACCTCTGTTTTAAGTTTTCACTTTCTATCACTCCTCCTATATTTATATCAGCTATTCTTCCTACTCAAGTAATGAAAGCGTAAAAATAAAAATGTGGACATTATAGCCAGACATATACACACATAGTAATATATACACACACACGCACATACGAACGTACATTACATTTCATTCTTATAGATTGGAATGCACTAAAACGGCCACCTCGGACCTTTTTTTTTGTGTGTGTGTGTGTTTGTTTCTTTCTTTCCTTACGTACTCAGCAGTGCTCACTGAGTGCTCAATGAGCCCGTGACGAGCTACTCGATGGGATGAACAGACCCGGAGTCCCTTCTTTCACAGCCTCAGAGCGAGGGCCACTCCGGTCAGTCGGAAACCCCCACGGGGGTCGGGCCGAGCCGGAAGGCAAAGAGAGAGACGAGAGGCGAAACGAGTCTACCAATGTACCCTCTTCGTTTTTCGTTCCGCCTCGGAAGTCCCAGATAAATGTTTTCACAAAGACCAACCACATGAGACGCACGCGCAAAATCGATCAGATGCTGGCCCGCCAGGTGGCGCAATGCCATAAAATGGTCGGAAAGAGAGGCTGATTTCAGCGGGGAGAAGGGTGATGATGATGATGATGATGGGTTTGGATTTAGAAGCGTATACCAGGAAAAAAAGAAAGAAAGAAAGAAAGAAAGAAAAACCAGAAATCCAATCCAAACAAAGTACAACGGAACTTGTAGCGAAGTTAATGAGAGTCGAGAATGTGTTTAAAGCAGAAGGTAAAGAGAGCTGTTAATTGTAATGACTTTGAAAATCGGCGTCGATTCTGCTTTGCACATCATAATCTTCATCAGAAGTGTAAATTTAATTTGATGGGATGTTGAAAAGAAATATCAGAGACAAGCTGTGAAGCAGGGGACGGATGCAGGGGAGGAGGGGGTGAACTGGCTGCAGGTGCAAAGATGTGCCGGGAAGTTTTGTTTATTTGTTTGTTTGTTTGTTTTTTGTAACAACTCGTGTTGATCAGATGTTAGGACATGCAATGATGTGGAAAATGTAGGAGACTTAAAAGGGGAACAGGTTAGCAAAGTATCAAAGTGGTGTAAACAGTTTAGTAGAAGAAGCAAATGGCAATAAGGGGAAGGAAAAACAGAGGGGAAAGAGAAAGATTAAGAACAAAAAAAAATAAATAAATAAAAGGAAGAGAGGATGGAAAATTACAATAAGAAGAGGAAGAATGAGTGAGAAGAAGGAGGAGGGGGAGATATGAAGAGAATTGTTACAAAGACGTCTGAGAACCATTCAGATTTGGACCTCGTGATTATCAGCATTACCAACTGAACAGAAAGAATAGACAGCTTAAACAGACTGGGAAAAAACTCAAGATTGACGAGGGAGCCACAAGGGCAGATGAGGAAAGACGTGATCGGATGTAAAAATAAAACATGTTTACGGTTCTTCTCTGCTGGTACAGTGGCGGTTTTTTAAACTTTACTGTCATCAGAAGGAAACTGAAGTGTAATGCTATGTTGTCCGTAATTTTCAGTAAGTGGTAGAAATATTAACCATACTGTATGCTTAACAGTGTAAAAAGTTGTGATTAATTTTTATTATAGAATATATATAATGATCACAGTTACAGCAGAAAGTAGAAAAGACTTCTTCTTTTTTTTTTTTTCCTTAAAAATTCTTTCATTAAATTTGTTTTCTAACCAATTTTTATTTATCTATTTTTCTTTTAATTGTTTGATATCTGGGAGACCTTTCTATGTTTATGATGATCTAGCTCTAGTTCTAGCTTTGAAGATAAAGCCGAAAAAAGATAATATTAAGAAAAATAAAATCATGTGTAGTTTACTGCTAATTCATAGAACAGCGTGTTTTCTACAGTTTTAAAGAGACAAAATCTAGTCCATTTTCACACGCGAGTATCGCCTAATAAACCAGAAATGATAAATAATTCCTTACTCATTTTAATGTGTGAGAACAGTAACCCTAGTCAAATGCACTGACCTAATTCTCACAGTGCTATGAAAAAACGTGTGAGCGAAGCGGCTATTCTCCCGCAGTAATTCACCTGCATCAGAGATTACAACTCGACGCTTATGAGTCCAACACGTCATATGAATGTCACTCGTCCGCACGGGCAAAACTGCTCACAGGATTACCCAGCTCGCCAGGAGTCTCAAATTTCTGCCTATCTCTACTGATATGGACCAGACTGCTTTCTTACTATGTCTGCCAGTGGAGGGTTTGAATCCATATTTTATAGTGACGAGGATCTTGGTAATATTTCAGCTAATAAAGATTAGATAAAACCGGGATCCTAATAGACACGGCATAAAAATAAGCCATGTCATGACGTCTGTTTTTAACTGTATGCCATAAGGATTGCATGATTTATTAACATTTTACTTCTCACGGTATTGACCGACAGTCTTCTTGGCGTTATTTTCATTGACTTTCAAAATGTTTCCAAACTGTACAAAGGAGGAGAAGAAAAGTGACATATTGGAATATTATGGTTGCATTCTTTATTTTTGATTTATTTATTTATTTTGTTTAGTTTAGTGCATTTGTCAGTCAGTCAGCCAGTAGTCCGCCAGTCTATTTGTTTGTCTGTCTATTATTCTGTCTATCTATCTGTCTACCTATCTATCTACCAGTCTGTCTGCCTGGCAAAAACTTGCCAGGTTGGTATTTCGGCCAGCAATTAATAAATAGATAAACATATAGATAAATGAACGTATAAATGATAAATATATAATAAATAATATATAAATAGATAGATAAATAACAATATAAACAAACAAACACGTGAACAAATTACTTTAGAAAGCTGAGTCACTACCAGGCACGAACTTTACATTTAGCCATCATTCGCATGCGGAGCCGCGGAACGCACTGGCAGTTTTATCAAGTCCGTGAATGTCCGAAATGCTGTAGGGCGGAAGTGACAGGCAGAATGTTAATGAACGCGCCACAGTGCGACAGGTTCAGGGAACGAATGCGATGTGTCAACCGGTTATAAATCCGGAGGAATACATTAGTACAGAACGGTATTGCCGGACCATTGAACAGATAACCAGAGATTTTTGGAGGGGAAAGCTGGCGGAATTTGATGAGGCGTCGGAGAGATTTGACAAGGGAGATAAAAAGATCTGACGAGCTTGTCATGAATGTCACAATGACATGTTTATATTGAATTTCATCTGCATTAGCATCAATTATTAGGTGAATTAAGAGTAAAAACGAAGAAGGGGGAAAAAATTAACTAGATCTAAACCAGAACAAAACGAAAAAAAAAAAAACAAAAAACAAAAACAAACAAAAAACAAACAAAAACAATACAAAAACAAAAACAAAACAAAGTAATAAACTTTGTTACTGAACTATACAGACTGTCAAACAGTGTCAAATGAATACGCTATATCGTACTCTAAAAATAGTGTTGTCCCAGGGTCTTTTATAAAGTTGCCATTGGTCGGAGCAATAGTTGTCTTTTGTGCTTTCTTCTCAGATGGTGCCCAAGGCTATGTTAGTTCTGTGTTGTTGTCGTTGTTGTTTGTACTATCCTTCTTTCTGCGGGTCCACCCCAACATTATCGAAGTAGGCTATTCCCATGTTAACTAACTATAGGGAAGATTCCATGTAATTTGCGGGACGTCGCAAATTGTTATGACGCTATGCACAATGTTGAATTGGTGGGGGGGGGGGGCTGGAAATGACTGAATGAAATTAACTGACAACCAAATCTTGATTATGGATATAATTTTTATGTCATGGTCAAGAACAACTACAGCAAACAACAGCATCAAAATGCAATTTATTGTAAACACAAAGAATATTTTCAAATGCTCAGTCAGTTCATTTGTTTTAGTATTGTTTTGTTTTCTTTTGTTTTTTATTTTAATAAGAGAACACAAGACTTCGGGAAAAACCCAATGCGGAAGCACGTCATTAAATCATTAACATCACTCACTGTTACTATTATTTGGAGGGCATTTGGGTTCAGTTAGGCTCACAGCGAAGAGTTTTAGTCATAAATTTTCTACCCACCGTAACAGGGTCAAGCCGAGAAGTGAGGTAAACTTACGGTCGAAGCAAGGCCAAGGACATGGGTCGATTGGATTTCCCGGGATATTGGTGAACTCTGTTGGCAGGTAAGTGTTATTGCCATTCAATAAGCAAGTCAGCATGAGGTCAGCTTTGTGTCTTATGTCCACTTCTCCCATGACATCGGTAGGTGTCTTCAGGAAGTGCTGAAGTCTCAGGGTTTTTTGTTTGTTTGTTTGTTTGTTTGTGTGTGTGTTTTTCTTCTGATCACACTAGTCTCGTCTTTAATTGAGAGATGCCTTAAAGAAGGGAGAAGGGAAGGGAGGGGAGGGGAGAAATAGCTATCCGTCCTGGAAGTGATTTATTTTTTTTACTAATACAGATAGACAATTTCAACCTTTTCCAATGGGTTTGGCATGTTCAAATTAG
>JBCEWB010059349.1:0-13762 GCA_039654565.1 Peronia peronii
CCTCTTTAAAACATGATGGTACAGTGCCACTAGCTAGCGATGTGTTGATGATGTTGGTTATGAGGTCAGCAAGTAAACTATTTCTTCATTTAAATCGGGTTTTTGTGAGGTAGCTATTTAGTTTTATGCATTCGACTGTTCATTTAAACTCGATTTTCTCAGAATTTTTGGTCATTGCTGGGGGATACCTCCTTGCCTCTTTAAACTGCAATATCTCTGGCGAGAATGAAGCTAGCTAGTGGAAAACACTCAGAGCTCTACAATATTTGTCTCGCAGCCAGTCAAAATGAGATGTGTGTCGATTTTTCACCATATCTGGTTTTTGGTATCATGTGAAAAAAGTTTTGAGCTAAGCCTTTCTAGTTAAAAGTGTTTCATTATTGTTCATTTGATACTTAAGAACAAAGACCTCCCACCACATACACACACTTTTCCACACACACCACTCTTCTTCCTACCCTTTTTCTCTGTGCATATTTTATTTTCAAAAAAAAGAATTACTCAAATTGAATCAAATGTAATTTATGAGTGGTGCATGTACGTAACAGCAACATCAATTTATTTCACATTGTACTATAAATCTGCAAGAAAACCCATAAAAGGCTTATGAACTCGAAAACTGCTGAGTGTATCCATATGAATTTGACACACATTTTTGCATAAAGATCTGTGTTTCTACTTATATAAAGCTGAAAAAAGCTTACCATGTTTGACGTTATAATAAAATGGTGTTAATAATTGAACAGCAAGCTCGCGAGTGTGTTTGATCCGAATTGTACTTTCGATAGAATGATGCGTTCTAAATATCAGACACATTTTCTTTGAGTAACGTTCACTATAATAATCCCAAAATACCGTCATGCTTTGCCATACACTTTGAGTGACAGAGCAGTATCATCAATTTGACAATGTTAGAAAAAAAATCTCCGATGCTGACTGTGAATTCTCTTCTAGTTCTTATATATTTGCATACATCACAAATGAATGACTTCCATGTTGTCAGTCTTTTCAGTCAGAAGATTGTACCGGTTTTACTATATATAGACCATGAGCAACGTCACTTCCTGCATAGGCCTAAGGAACATGTTACGTCTAGTGGCATAATTAATATGAAACTGCAGTAAGACTAGGAATGGTCTCTGATTCTGCTTATAAATGAGATTGGTGCTGTTTTGTCCAGTTCTACCTTAAATGTTTTCTTCCTTCTTTTGGGAATTTACTTTTTTTTTTTCAAAGTTTGTATGCCTTTCAATGCCAAGGTAGCCCATAGGCACTTGTTGACAAGCGGAAAATGTTGGCAGTTTCTTTATCAATATCCAGACAGGTCTAATGTGGTAGTTGTGTGATTTACTCTTACGTCTGTAGACATAGCTCAGCATGTACATTGTTAAATCTGTTATGCCAGTGCTCAGCTAGAATTTCTTGCCACACATTTATCTAGAGATCACTTCTCAGAAGTGCTTTGCTTTAATGAGATTTGTTGTTCTGTAGCTATGTATCTTTTATCACATCTCTCCAAATTTCATTTATTGAAAAATAAAGATTTTACAGCAAAAGATACCTATGTTTTTACTGTAATTTACTGTGGCAAGCCTAGACCAAGATAATGATATTTTGCGACATCATTCAGCACCAAATGATTAAACTTATCAAGTCATTTCAGTGGTATAATTGGTGATTGTTACTACCATTAAAATTTTTCATTTGAAATGCCACTTTCATGCATTCTAATTTCTGAGGTAACCACCCGCAGGAGGTTGAAAGGCTAAATGTAGCACATTCTTATTCTTGATAAGATACAGTGCACTGAAAAAATTTATACTTAATTGCAGGGGGTATGTTGTGGAGCTGGTATGCAGAACAATTAGATTCAGAAAGTTCATGAAGATAAAACAGCCAGCACAGATGAAATTTCAGATTCTCTTATATTGACTGAGAGAAAAAAGCTCTGGGAGAAACCAAAAATTATGCAGCAAGCACAGCTTGCTTCACTGATATATAAGAACCACGAAGATTGTTCGACACATCTCACTTATTCACATTATTGCTTTATTTAAGAAACAGTGTGTACAATAGTTAAAAATAATTTTTGAAAATGAAAAGAAATACATTCACAATATAACACTTCTACAAATTTGAACCTGAAATCTACAATATTTTTTTTCCCTTTTATGTGTCAGTTTGGTGATCTTACGGTGACTCTTTGTAAGTAACATGATCATAACAGTACCTGAATGAATTGTTTTCAGCATGTAGCAGGTAACTTCTGCAAGTATGCCAGAGTTTCCATTTTGAGAGTAGTTTATAAAGAGCAGTACACAGATAGATCGTACTCTTGTTTGTTGACTCAATCACAGAGTTTTGTTGATAGTTAGTCCATCATGTAAGTATTTGCTAAAGTCCGTACAGTTAATTGTGCTAATCAGTTTTTTTTAATTATCTGTTTCAGTCCCCACATTCAAGATTTTAATCTGATACCTTTACTGTGTTGTGTATGAGTGAAGCATACAAAAGTTAAAAATGTCGCCTTTACTGGCAGCCGCATTAGCTTTGCTCGTGTATGTCTTGGTACGGCTGCTTCACGTAACCACTCCGTCATCTCCACCTCTCATCTACGCAAGAGACAGATCCTCCCAGTTCGTGCAGTCTGTCCTCACTCTTTGTCCCATCTTACAACAGCCGTAAGTATAGCAAATTTGTTTTCATCACTGTGAATCAGGAATGTCAACTTACCTGTATGTACGAAAGGGGGAAAACCTCATGCGATTGGGTGAATACGTCAGATGTCAAAAGGGTGTTTGTTGAGAAAATAACTTTTTACAAACCATAGGTTTGTTTTGAATGTGAATATTATTATCAACCGTGCAGCAGAAGAGTCATTGTCTAATAATGTTTTTACTAAAATAAACCACATTCATTTTCCTTTCACAGACACCAATTTGACTTCAGACTCATTTGCATGGCAGACTGTTATGGCTGTCATGAATTTCTTAAGCAGCCAGGATTTTTTTTGTTTTTGTTTGTTTTTATTGTGAAGATCCGCCATGCTTTACACCGTCCGTACTGCCTGCAAGGATAGGGCACCACAAAAATAAAGGGTGAAATGTTTCTTACAGTTTCATTTGAACAAACTGACATCCTTAATCATTATATTCCTGTTTTGAAACCAGTTATATCAGAGAATTGATTTGAAATTTAGAGAGGATAAAAAGTATTAAAAATTGCTAGAATAAGCTAAAACTGAGATATTGAAAGTTATTTGTAAGTTTGTTCCTAGCAATACAGCATTTTTTTATTTTTTTTTCTTCATTCCAGCTACATTCCACCATTTCTGTGGGGGAAGAGCGGCCACATCCAGACATTTATCTATGGCAAGATGGGGCGAGTGAACATTCCTGTGCCGAGTGGAGTGCGACACTTGAAGATCATGCCAGATGGGGCCACCTTGACTTTTGACATTCACGAACCAACAGTGCCCCACAAAAGTGGAGGTAAGTATTGACTGCTAGATTCAGCATAATTCCATGCAACACTTGATTCACAGACTTTTGCTTCCAATCAGTTTTTCTTGAACTGAAAAAAACCTATGTGTTTAAGTGATAGCAGTGATAATGGATTTCTATAGCAACAACATTCGTAACAACAGTGCTTTGATGTGCTTTTGCAGGTCAAAATGAACAGCGAAAATGATTTAACAGCAAATGAACAAGTGGACAGACATAATTATACTTGTATAGTCTCAGTAGATTTACATCGAAGAGAACAGAAATTTTAGAGATAAATTCTCTGACATAGAGCTGCTTTGAGTCTTTTATTGTAAACTGGGAAACATTCAGAAGTGTATAGATAAGAGGAGTCGGTCCATTGTACTTAAGTTTTTTACGTGCTACCTGACACTGGATATAGAATAAAATCTACATTAGAGAGGGATATAATAGTGAGTGCATATGTCTTTGGTCTACTTTTTGAATATTAGTTCTGCATGTTTAGAAAGGAACATTTTATGGTTCAATAAAATTCTACTTCCTTGGATTAGACTTAAATGTTGGCCCATTAAAAGCTTGAATTGATAATAATTATCTGTTTAGCTTGTATAATCTTTGCTAGACAGTAATCTCTTATTCTTCTGTTAGGTTTTCCCGTAGAACACACGTTTCATAGGAGATAAAGACTTTGTATGGACCACAATGACAACAGTTCTACATTTTACATTATTGTTAGTAGATTGGGGTGAACATTTTGCAGTTGAACACCATAGTTCCATATTAAAAGTATTTTTTGGGTTCTGTAATAGTAGTAATCATAAATAATACAATAATAGAGCCGCGAGGAGTCAATGAACTTAGTGATGCCCCTGTGATCAGCCAAACTACGGGATGGGTGAAATTGAAGGTCAATAATCACCTTGTCTGAATAAGACTGTCATTTTATTAGCTACAAATTACTTTTAAAAAAAATAGGAAGCAAAGATATGAATGCCATTCTTTTCCCCCAGAGATGGGTGTGTCAATAAGCAGCATTTTAATCTTCACACATATTAATCTGTGCAGATAATTAAAATGGATTGAAATATAGCAGAAGGGGATAATTGCCGTTCTAAGATTGTCCTGGCATTTGTTGTGGTATGTTTCACATATGACCACGTACCGGGATGTCAGAGTTCCAGATTATGCCCTTACTTTGTGCTAATCATCTGCTTGTTGGTATCTCGTTGCACTGGAGATTTTAAACATATTATTGAGGTGCACAGTTTTCATGTAAGGTTTCCTTAATTTATTTTCAGCTTCCTACTGCTTGCTGTTGTGTCCTGGCATCGGCAACAACAGCGAATCTCCCTACATTAGAACACTGGTTCACCATGCCCAGAAAAATGGGTACATCGCCGCAGTGGTCAATCATTTGGGATCGTTGAAAAATGTGCCGTTGACTTCACCCAGAATTTTCACTTATGGTAAGTCGAACCCTCGATGGTAGCGAGTCTCCTTCTTTAAGATAAGTTACTGATACAGTCCAGTTGTGTAGATCTGGGTCAACAGGTCAACATCCTGTTAGAAAAGCATAATGCTCAAGATGACTCAATAGTTATATCAATTTTTTTGCAACATTGAAGTATAAAAGCTCATTGTACATTTAACTCTTTGACTGCCTAGTATCTAGGCATGTCAAATCTTCTGATGTAGGTACAATAATTGTTTTGGTTTATAGTGGAATCACAAATGAGTCATTTTCTTTCAGTCAGTTGAATATTTCCTTTTGATAGGCATGGGAGATATTAACAAGGAAAGCAAAACAAAAATCATTTATTTGAAATATAAAGCAGAGAATTGTGAAGAAAAGTGGTGTTAGGAAAGGAAAAAAAAAAGAAACTTTACTAGATGATGATTCTTTCAGAGTTTTCTTGTCAAACATATTTTTAAAAAGTTTGCAAAAATGGTTGTCATCTTTTGTTAACCAATGTATGTTTAATATAGTGCATGAACCATGCAAAGGGAAATATTTCAGCTGGTTGGAAAAAAAAAAATAAAATTGAAAAAGTTCATGCTGCTTGGCAGATGGATTTAAGACCTTCAATAGTCTACTATTGTCATTGATTTTGACTCAAAAGAACCTACAGAATCTAACACATTGGACCTCAGAGTGAAAGGGTTAACTCCCCGATGGAAGAGGGATAGAGGGATCATCTTTTTGAGACAGTTAATTCCTCTAACCACATCATACCACCCACTCCCTTGCTTAGACTTTGTCACATATTCCTGGTGACCTGCTAGGATAAAAGGGTTAACTCACTGAGGGTGGAAGAACTGAAAGGGAATGGATTGTCCCAATGAGGCAACCAGTTTATCTAAACAACATCACACCACCCATCCCATACTTTAGACTTTGTCACCTGCAGTGTCACTGTGATTGACTTACTGTGATGAAGAGATTAGCCCTCAGAGGATGAAGATAAAATGGACGGGATGGGGGGAGGGGGAAGGCAGAACAGTCTCTGTTATCATCACATCATACCACCCACTCTGTCCCTTAGACTTTGTATTTGTCATCAATGATGTCACGGTGACCTAATGTGATGAAAAAGCTAACCATCAGCGGGTGAGTGCTGGAGAGGTGAGGGGGGAGTAGAGGCTGATGATCTTAGTGAAGCAATAATTAGTCTCTCAAACACATTGTGCTACTCCCATTTTGTAAACGTTGTCAATTGTATCATTGCTATGAGCTACTGTGATAAGAGTTAATCCCCACAGGGTGAAAAGGGGAATGGGCCGTCCCATAGCCAGTCTCTCTTGTCATATCATGTCATGCACTCCATTCCTTGGACTTTGTTATCTGTGAGGTCATGGTGACCTTACTGTGATTAAAAAAAAAGATTAATGATGTGAGGATGAAAGTACTGAAAGCTGAGGGAGGGGGGGGGGGGATCTTAGTGAGGCAGTCAGTCTGTCTTCTCACATCACACCACCCACACCATTCCTTAGACTTTGTCACATATGGTATCATAGTGGCTTACTGTGGTGAAAGGGTTAATATAGTGAGGTAAAGGTGGTAGATGAGATGGGGGGGGGGGGGGAGGATTTGTTTGTTTGTTTGTTAGTAATGGGATTTAATGGCACATCAGCATGATCACAGCTGTGTTGTGCCAAACGGAAGAAGAAGAGAGTGGGACAGATGACAGGAACAAGGAGAGAGAGAAGAGAAGACAACAGGGAAGACACTGAGGAAGTCGGTTTGTTTAAAAACCTCACACCACCCATTGCTGTTTGTAAACTTTGACACTGATGCTATCAGTGTGACCTACTTTCTGTTATCTGGTGAACAGTAAATATGTAATTAAGCGCAGTTTCAGTATCACAGTAATTTTGAACCCGCTAGCACTGAAATCAGAGGGGTAGTTTGACAAATTAACACTTGACTTCGATATGCCTTGTTTTTTTGTTCTTGACGTCATTGTTGTTGGTGTGGTTTTGTTTTGATGGCACAGTGGGCCAACTGTTTTCATCATAGGCTTGTGAGAATAACAGGAAGAGCATCAAAACTTTTTCATAATTATGACACAATAAACATGAGATGCCACACGATGAAATCAGACTCTTGTCAAAATTTGAGATATGGAGTCATTGGGATCACTGTAAAGATTATTCATTTCCCTTTCTGTATGTGAAAGAATTTTTGTTTTACCTGAAGTAGCAGTCAAATTTTGCCAATTAAAGACAATTAAGATGACCTGTTATTTGCAGCTGAATTTAGTGAGAAAATGGCTGATCACATTTGTTAGTTTCCTTCTTAATCCGTGTTAGGCCATGCCAGGAAATTACAAGTTTGGGCTTTTACTCAAAGAAAATGTAACTCTGAAATGCATTTTTAGATTGATATAGAAGGTTCTGTGAAGAAAAAAAAAACTTGTGTTAAAATTCATTCACTGTTGGAAAACACATGATTTCTCTGGTCGCCTCAGTTTGACAAGCACCTGATTTCATCATGTCACAGCTCATAATGATAATATAGTACAGTCTGCCACTGAAAAAAACAGTTAAGTACCACAGCACCACAACTGTTTTGAAGTGAGATATCCCCAGAAACTGCACTAAAGATATTTCTAAATTTGTTATCGAAAATGTTAAATTGATTTGCCCATCTCACCCACTGAATAATATTTTTTTTTTATTATAGGATCAAACAAACGATTAAAGAAAAAAATGGCATTGCAATTTTCTGTAGAGAAATTTGCACTTTGTGAGATTTTTATGGGCAGACTTTAGGAACAGATGAGTTGTGAGAATAAACCATTTTTTTCAACCAGTTGCAATAGTAAAAAACAAGCATTGCAAAGAATTAACTAATCGCTTTTGTTCATGTAATGCGTAATTCCAGAGCAAAAAATTTGTGCAAAAATAATGTCCATACCAGATGAAAACATTTTCATCACTTTGTGACTTTTCAGAATGTTTTGTACATTGTGTTTCAAGTAATTACAGCAAGTAGTAGTTTTTCCTACTTCTTTACATTGTTTATCATATATGGTTTGTTCATGGCTAAGGGACATAATTCTCCTGGCAGTCAAAATGGCGCATGGGAGGGGAACCTGTTAAGAGTAAGTCATTTGGTTAAATGGAGTAAATTTTGTGGTAAAATTCATTAGAGTTTCAGTTAAATGAAAGAAATTAAGTGATGAGATTTAGAAGTGAAGACTGTTTCAGTTAGCATATGTGACACGATTCAGTCTGAGAACATGCTCCACTTAGGGAAGACAAATTATGAGTGATACATTTAGTTTATGAATAGAATTCAGCAAAGGGGATGAATTAATGGATGAGATTTAAAGAAAGGAAATTGTTGTTGATAAAGGGGATATAGTATTTAACATAATTTATGTATGGGAATGTGGATTGAGAATACTTTCTTTATGAAATTTTCCCATGGTCTTCAAATAATAGAAATAGTTTACAGGATTTGATTCCTAAAGCCAAGGCTTACGGTCTGTCGGGATGAGTATGAGGTTTTGCAAATGGAATTTGTCGGTATTTGTGATAGATCTATTTTGGTGAAGTTATGCCAAAGGAAATCCTGGATGTATAAGGGATAAATTATTTGATAAGAGAAATATTATATATTGTGAGGATGAGAATTTGTATCTTTGCATGTGATTATTAGGAATGAGTTGTTGTGATAATCAGCTTGAATATGACTTGGGTTGTTCCAGGAGGCACAGAGGAACTGGACATGGTGAGACGAGAGGTCAAACGTCTCCACCCCAACTGTGGAATAATCCTGGTTGGGTGCAGTATGGGTGCCAACATTGTTGTCAAGTACCTTGGGGAGAAAGTAGCACATCAGGAGGGCATCCTGGCCGCAGTTTCCCTCAATCAAGGATATGATGTCAACAAGTGAGTCTGCCAGTGTGAGTGTCTGTCGGTGTAAGAGCAGATTTTGGGATCAGATGTGGATTATGATGTCATATTAAAGTTGCTCATTCCTGTGACAGTTGCTAAACTGATCGGCTGGCTGAAGTTGTGTCCTTCTCAGTATGGTACATTTAGCTGTGCTGTATCAGGTTTACTCATTAACACTCCCCCGCCGGGGCCCAGAGTATATAAGCAGGTTCTTTGTTCCCACCTGCAGGTGGTGAGAGCCCGCCATCAGTGGATGCTTCCCATAGAATGCCATCCTTGACGTTCCAGGGGTGACATCTCTTCTCTCTCTCCTTGATCCTGTCCTCCATCTCGCTCTCTTTCCTCTCCTCTTCTTGATGTGTAAACGTATCTTATTGTGTGTGGCATGGTATAGCCATGATCGTGCTGTTGTGCCGTTAAACCCCAGCACAAAACAAACAACTCAGTAACACTAGCTGTTACTATGGCCCTTAGCAACCAACCTCATGCAATCTGAATCTTTCCCATCCTGGTATCCTCAGATTCTTTTCTGTCTTTAATTGCATGATACTGAGTTTGTGTCAGATTTAAAGACCGCATGCGTTTGTAACAAATGGGAAAGTTATGTTACAGAATGTCAGTGCATGATTCCTTACTACCTGATACTAATTGTCAGTCAGTCTTCATTATCAGACCAAATGTTTAAGATGGATTCGCAAGAGAGTCATCGATTTAGGTAAATAATATCATGTTTTTGTTTTATCTTTAAAAAATGCTATAATCATTCTTTTATTGGAAAATAGATGATCTATGTTGAAAAATACATCTTTTTGCTCTAAGTGCCAAAAATCTGGTCTGAAAGTCCCCACCTCAATCAAAATTTTCAATGTCCATTTTGAAAAATTACTGTTTTCTGACAGTATTTTCTTAAAATTTTTCTTGTTATTGCACTTACATTCTTGAAATTTGGTACACATCGTCTGCATCCATAATGTGCAAACAGCTGGCTACTTTTCACTTGATATATGTTCTTTTTTTTTTTTTTAATGAGGTTCAGCCTCAAAATTTTCAGTTGCTTAAATATCAATCAACTTTGAAAGACACTCTAAGGTCAGTCAAATTCTGGGTTAGTCAGCTATTTGATTTTATATTTTCTGAGCACATGAACCATAAAAGATCAAATTTCATCCTTTACTGTATAAATAGGTAAGATAATAAAATTGCACATAAATTTTGATGTAAAAGCTAAGATGGGTGCTGTTTCTGTGGCAACCACACATTTTCTAAAATGTTTTCTCATGTCAATTAACTTTTGTTATCTTGTACTACATTAATTTGCTTCATTTGACTATTATTTATGAAAAGTGATTTTCTGCTATAGAGTCTGCTTAAGAGACACTAAAAAAAGAACACAGAATGTTGTATGGCCGCTAAAAAAAATAGATTGTCACACTCTCTTGGTGTCTCCGACAGACGTGTTTTGTGTATAAAACAGAGTGGGAGAATTATTATTATTGTAAGTAAGTTTTGATCGATTAATATTTCTGTGAAGTCACTTTATGTTGTTGATCATCCCCAGAGCTAAGCCGTTGCTGTTGTCGTGGCATCACTTGCGCCGTTGCTACATCTACGTGATGACCAACAACCAGAAGGCCATGGTGCAATTCCACAGAGACAAACTGCTGGACAAGGAAATCAAAGAGAGATATTGCATTGATGAAAATGTGGTCTTTCGGGCTCAGACCATTGCAGAGCTAGATGAAGCCTACACCAGGTTAGTGGTTTACAAAGATTTTCCCTTCGACACCCTCCAGGATAACCACCCACAGGAAGCTGAAAGATACCATATTTCTGAAGCAATTGTTCAATTGTCAAAGAGACGTACACTGGCAAAGTAATACCTCCTTTGCAATTGTAGTAACATCAACAAGAACAATAATACTAATAATAACATTAACAACACCAGAAATAAGATTGTGACAATAGTAGAAATATAAATAAAACTGTTCTCACTGAATGGAATGGTAGTCAGATCAGGGTATTCAGTAATTGGTACCGTCACAAAACTAAAAGGGGCAATCAGCAGATTGATATATTGACTAACTGATGCTTTTTTGGAAGGAAATTGGAGCTGTTGATCAAATATTGTGTGCTTTCACAAGCCAACAGCCACAGCTGTCAGGACAAGACTTTGATTTTAGTTTTTATAGTCCTGGTATTCAGCCAGTAAATCTATTTTCAGTATGGCTTTTAAGGACAGAAAACAAAAAACTACCATGCCTTACTATCAGAATGCCTTCCCAGTTTTACACAAAATTGAAAAGGGTCTTGTTTAGAGCAGCCAACATGAATGATATATTTTGTTTATTATAAAATTGTGTGTTCTGTTTTATAATTACATCCTCTTTGCTCAGGAGACGTCATGGGTACAACTCTGTAGAGGAATATTACGACTGCAACAGCAGCTTCCATTTCCTGCCAAATGTAAGTTAATTAATAGGGTATGGAGACTAATATCATTTGTATTGTAAATTTGATTTTTCACTACTTTGAAAGTAGAATTTGTACAAAGTTCATTTCAAAAGTAAATTTCAGTCTTTTTATATCTTGAAAAGAATTACATGTAGAATATAGATAATTGTACAACACACCTTTTTGCATGTTGCCTACACAAAAGAACATGCACCATTGTCAATATGTTTGCACATGTTGTCTTTTTGCAGCCAAGTTTATGTCCTCCTCCGGGTCATCTCTCTGCTCTCAAATTTTTTTTTTCAGTTTTGTGAAAGATCTAGGTGACAGGGGGCAAGATCTGGGCAAATATTGAGAATATTGAAAATGTCGATAATTCTCACTTATAGTTCTTCAAAAGCTCAAAAGTTTGGGATGTTAGTCATGGCAGTTTGACTCTCTACACTGTCAGAGCGGTGAAAGAGCTTGTGAAGACCCACATCTTTGCGTCCTGTGTCTTGGACCTGGACAAAACCAACTAAGTTGTCTCATTCAACAAATGCTTGCACCATCTGTGAAAATGCCCTGACAAAGGCACCTGTTTTACCGTATATGATATGTATTGTATCATCTTTTCTAGTCATTAACATTTTTTTAATTATGAAAGACAGAAATTTACTTCTGAATTGGAAACTCAATGTTAAATTAGCTTTTCATCTTTCTGAGTGAAATTAATATCTGGTGTCATCCAACTTTTCTTTTTTTTTTTCTCTCTGTTTTCTCTTTTTGATTTTTTTCTAGGATTTTCTTTGATCTGTACAGTACCATGCAGAATACATTTTACATATCAGCTGAAATAGTCTATGACATGATGATAAAGTTGTTTTATTCCCTTCCTTCCTCTGTCTTACACTTTTCATCCTTCTTAGAGAAGCAAACCTCGTTTAAAAAAAAACAAAACGTTCCTGTGGATGTTTTGTTTAACATGGATTTTTCTGTTGTAGAATGACTAGTTATTAGTAATGATATTTTGTCATTGCAGCAAACCATTGAAATATTTTTCTACCAATGTCATTTGTTCTTTCATAAACCTGACAGTTTGTTTGTTTGTTTGTGTTGGGATTTAATGGTGCATCAGCAAGATTCTAATGATATTATGCCTAGCACAATGAGAAGTCAGCGAACAATTTTGAAAATGTAAATTTGTTGAAATTTCCACAAGCATCTCAAGAAACAGATTTTAATGTACTGAGGTTCCTGCAGGTCTGTGAAACACTAACAAATCCTGTGTTTGCACAAGTGTTAGGGATTGAAGTCAGGCTAAGAGTTTTGTTTACATTCCGAGGCAACCAGAGTCTTCGCCTCAGTGAAAGAAATCTTTTTTACAATCATGGCTGGGCTCTGCTGCACAGAAAATGTCTGCACAGGTTTTGGTGCTGTACATTTTGCCGATATGAGACTTTTTATAGGTTTTGAAATGATATGTACCATTAATGTGGAATGGGTGCTGTGAATATGTCAAATACTTATGTAAACTGTGTTCTTTGTAATATAAAAAAAAAAAAAAAACTATGAGCTTCTCTGGACTATGACAATTTATCTTATCTTGTCTTACCTAAATTGCTTATTGCCTCTTTGTTATCTGCATTGTTATCTCAGGTGAAGATTCCGCTGTTGGTTGTCAATGCTGAGGATGATCCCATTGTGCCCACTGAACTGTTGGAATATCCAATGGAAGCCACAAGTATGTGCTGTGCAGGGAGTGAAATAGTCAAACATTTACACTTGTACACATTACAAACATCACAAACATCTGAGGCATAGATGGTGCCCATCATAGCTAGACTAGATAACGTCTCTAAATCTGCATCTAAACCACACACTGAAAAACAGTATAATTAATGAAATAGTTAGAAAAAATGGCAAATGCATGTATAACCTAATTTGATTTGAAATGGGCCACAGATACTTAAAAATGTGGTGTTTTTTTTGTCAAATCAAATACACAGTACTGTTTTACAATTCAAAATAATCTCGTCGACGCCATGAAAGGGTTTATCATTGTATGAGATGTGACACGATGAAATCAGGCGCTCATCAAACAGGCGACCACAGAAATCACGTTTTTCAACAGTGAATGAATTTTTAACGTATTTTTGTTTTCCTTCACAGAACCTTTCGACATCACTCTCGCCATGCATTTCAGAGTTAAATTTGCTGAAATAGATTGAGTAAAAGCCCATAAATTGTAATTTAGTCGCAGGACCTAATAAGGATTAACAAAAGTGATCGGCTATTTTCTCACTAAATTCTGCTGCAGCACGAGGCCACTCCTATCATCTTTAATTGCCAATATCTCAACTTCAACTTAACTCCCACCAGTTCACGCCTTTTTGGCATATTGTAAGTGAATGTGTAGGTGACTCTGAGAAAGTGACTGTAAA
>JBCEWB010059360.1:0-22865 GCA_039654565.1 Peronia peronii
AGATAGATAGATAGATAGATAGATAGATAGATAGATAGATAGATAGATAGATAGATAGATAGATAGATAGATAATTATGTATGTACATACTTTGTTTTGTATATCAGTATGTATGTGTGTATGTGTATAGTAATTTGCGTAGCGATAAATTACTGATATTAGCTACTTAAATGTCATTTAGTTTTTAAACAATAACAACAACAATAACAACAATATAGCCAAAGGGGAAAACAAAGACATATTTATTATGTCGATATTTGTCTTCCCTGTCTGTTATTTCTGGCAAGATTTTGACGTCATAGAGAGCGCCAGGCAAATGGAGAGGGTGTATTGTATGCATAACTATGGATGAAGTCTTCTTATCTTTATAACTAGTTATTAGGAAAAGCCATTTGAGTAAACCGTCAGGAACAACATTATTGTTTCCATCAACATTGTCATCTCTGTATCTTTCTCCTGTCTTGCTGGTTGCACCGAAACTGTCTATAGTATTATTGCTATTGTTTGGTTGTTGTGATTGTTACCATTTTTGTTGTTTTCTGCAACATTCACATTCCCAATTAAAAACAACAACAACAACAACAGCAAGAAACGACAATAATAAATAACAAAAGCATTTACATTAATCTATGGCATCTCTTGATTCGTATTCGATATGCAGTCTAAAACCAAAGACACTAATAGATAAGACGAGACACTAAGCCAAGTTTGCGTTTACCGTGACATGCAGCGCCCCCCAAGTGTCGAGAGTGTACAGTATGTAGACAACAATGGCGGCAATCATAAAACCAAAAAGAAGAGGGCAGTGGTGTGCAGGCATTAATTATACACAAATTCAAGAACCACAGCGAGCAATTTTTTCGTTTTCCCGAAAAGATCCAGAAAAATGATTTAGAGTACACAGTGATCCAGATCTTGAATACAATAGTAACGTAATCTGGGCAGCACGCATTTTTTAATGACGTGACGAAGAGTGTGTATAGGCTAGGGGGAGGCGTGGCTGTGCATGCATTTTTCTAGTGATGCGAAGAAGGTGTGGGCCGGTTTATCGGCATAGTGTCTTTGGTCTGTTTTTCGGAATGATGACAGTAGTACTGTACACTTTAGAATGAATAGATAGCATAGACTCAAAATAGCAAGAAATGAGCAAACTGAAATAGTTCCTAAACGTTTGATCTATTTCTTAAACATTGTAACGACAAACATAGTATATTTCAAATATTTTGAAGAATGTGGAAACAGACCATTTATTTTGTCTAGTCTATAACAATGTTTATAAGTATTATGTCATATACACATTAATGAATCTCATGATGTGGAAGCAAAGCTTGTGAAAGCATATTGTGGTCGTTAAGGGTCGCACAGTTTTTAAAGGGAATTTTGTAAGACTGCATGTAGAATACTGCGAGATGTATTTCTGTCTTCTGTATTTTATGTTGTCAGAGAAAACTGAATCTGACAAAAATTGAAAAGCAATGAGTTGGGCAAAGGATCAAAACGAAATTTACGATGAAATGAGAGAGTATGCACTGACCAGCCCAACGCGCACAGGTCCGGGCATAAAAGTTCACCTTCTATTCAAATAATGACTGTTCTTAGAGGAGGACTGATCTGGTGCCAGTAGTACCAAAGTCAGTTCACAAGTCCTAAAGGTGACACCAAAATATGCAATAAACAGAAAACAGGCTTGCCTTAGTGGAGCGAAAAAAAAAACCAACTTGAAGCCAGCACGACATACCAGAATTCCTTCAGGCAAGCCAAGAGCGGCAACTCCACTAAATTACGTCCGCTAACTCTTCCGTGCACCGTAATAGCACTGAATGGCAGGGGAACCCGTTGTGTTGGGCTAGAATAGCCTTTAAAAATGTTCCGGTCCCGTCCTGGAAAAAAAATGTGTCTATCGGTGGCAAAAATGTAACACCTCACGTATAACCATGCCGTTTTTAAGGGGATGTGTTTACGTTTTCCAACGCGTTGCTTTATCCGGGTCGTGAAGGGCAGGCTTTCAAAATGTATTCGATATTGACATGCACTTTGAAACTAAAGCTTCGGGCTTAACTTTAAGAAAATAGCTGGAACTTCTTTCTTGGCTGAGAGACACTTACACAAACTTCACATCATTTTCGTGTGATGAATGATGTATGGGTGACGCGATCGATAACTGTTTGATTACGGCGATGGATGACGAAAGGAGTAAATTGTGGCAGAATTTGACTAAAAATTCAATAGGACCCGGGTGCAACTAGTATCAGCGTGACCTTCCAATATTCCTGGGCAAAAGCAAAATGGGGACGAGACATAAGCTTCCTAAGGCAATAAAGATAAAGAAACATAATTATGCTGTAGTTCACCTCTTGGGATAGATTGTCGATGGTTGGTAACGTAAGCGTGTGAAAGATGAGGACTACAGCAGTGATTTTCAACTACTGTGTCGCGACACACTAATGTGCCGTACGCAATCATGAGGTGTACCGTGAGAAACTATGTAATATGTCATGAACGTGTTGTTTTTTTTTTAATCAGGGGTAACTGAGGCACCACTGATAACATTCTGACAATCTTCCTCAACCTGTCAGTGTGGAGCCAGAAGGAGACTGGTCCATTCTTTGATGTATCCTCTCGTCGGTTTTTTGTCTTCCTTGTCCGCTTCTTCCGGATACAGTGCCTTCATGATTGATTTTGCAGGAGCTTTCAATCTTGTGACATGACCGTATCATTTCACGTTCCGATGTGTAAGACAAGAGGTCGTCATGCCTCCCAACTGCAGCACTGACCCGTCTCCGGAATCTTCATTGATAATGTGATCTTTACGTAAGATGCCAAGGCTATAATAAACTCTGAAGTTGTAAGTTCAAAATCGGCTGAAGAGGATAGGAGGACGTGAGAATCAGTAGAGGCAAGCGGAATCCCCGAACTTGTTCTGCGAATGCCACTAAATTGTATCAAGCAACGCTATGCCATATTGTATCAACAAGGCCGTGCACGGTACTTAGCCCTGGTACTGCAAAAAGCCAAGCTCATCAAACATCGGCAATTTTGATCATGATACACATTGCAGGGATAGGAGAGGACAGTCAACGTAAGTAGGCCTAACAGCAATTATGGCAGGAATGCAGAATATAGATTATTTCAACTATCTCCATGGACCACCAGGGGATGAAAGGAGTGTGAAATCGGAAATTTCAAAATTATATGCTTGATGTAGATCTATTTATCTAAATCTATGTTCCGCATTTGTTTGTTTTGTCAGTGTATATTTTCGTCCTCTCTCTCTCTCTCTCTCTTTCTTTCTTATATATATATATATATATATATCGTTATACCTTTATTTCTCTCTCCTAGTCGCTCTCTCTTTGCCCTCTGAAATCTTTCCAGTTCTGTAATTTATGATTGGTCTGTGAGCATTTCCGGGTTGCCGTTTTGGTAAGCTTTTCAACCTCCTGAAGCTGGTTATCTCGGAAAAGCACTGATTTGTGGAAGAACGAAAACAAGAGATGGAGTCAGTAAAGAGACAGATTAAACCTCCTTTAACTTTCCAGAATCCAGAGTTGCAGATATGGTTCACAATCGCAATCAAGATGCCAAATGCAGCTGACAAAATTCTTTGCACCAATTCTTTAAACGCATTTCAGAGACAGAATTCAGAGCATTTGCTCCTCCCTTATTTGTTGTGAAAGATACCAATATTTATTGATAATTTGGGGGATGCAGCACAACAGGTCCAAATTTGACATTTCCGGATAAGTCCCAGAGTTCTCGAGGGTTAACTTAAGTGTGAATACCTTTTCCCCCCTCCCCTCTCCCCACCCGCAAATGTTCCTGTATCTCCTATCTCCTTCACCCCATCCCTTTTTTTTTTCCTGTGTATTTTTACAATCTCTTACTCTACAAACAATTCTACATTTTTGGTGTGAAAAGAACGGTGTGAAATTAGCGATCACAAGAAGAGAAAAACACATTACAGAAATAAGATAAAAATAAAAATGGATTTTATTTATTCTCAAAATGAATTTCTTTCCACGGATTACGAGACATGATGTGAAAAAAAAAAAAGAGGAGAAGATGGAACCAACCAAGAAAGAGCGTAAAACTAACGGTCGTCTTGGTTATGATCAGGCGACACGAGATGCTCTAGCCATATGGATTGTGGGGGCTCATCCTTGACAAAGTATGCTATGCTCACACTGGTGTTTGCACAATTTCAAGGGCATTGTCTGGCCAGAACATAACAAATTGGATGAAGCGATCCTATTGTTTCGCAATGAAAAACGGCCACTTCCTGTCCAGGACCTCGTTTCTTTATGTCAATAAAGAGCGATTGCCGTGGCGTCCGTCTGCCAGGTAATATTGCTGTTGTGTTCCTTCGTTGTCCCGGGAGAGACTGCACCACAAGAGTTCACGCTATGCAATAACAAAAATGTGAGCAGCATAATTTGTGTAAATTAAAATTGAAATAGAAATCGAAATAACAACATAGTACTGTTGATTTGAAAGCTAATTCTGGGAGAAACAATAGAGCAACAATTTTGTAAAGTTGCAATTTCCAACATGTGAACAGCAAGTATGCATAAATTAAGGCTGAAATAAAATAATGAAAACTTTAAACGTTGTATTATACCGGAAAGATTTTCATTGTTTTGACCGCCACGCAAATAAGGATCAAATTTATGAAGATTCAATAGGAACAATGATAAGCTGTCACTGCGATAACTTCTCATATATTGCACTGCATATCTACACCGAATCTACAAAGACTGACAATGGGCCTATGTTCTTCCTCCTATTCAAATTGTTTTTCGTTGTTTTGTTTTTCAATTTGTCTACACAAATGAAGAATTTAAATCACTGACTTTTCCGGAGTCATGATAATTTCTAGTTGAAATTAGCTTGAGCTCCTACTTCTTTCTTATATTTCATATCTATTATGAGACTTAGTGGCATGTAAAAGGGTGTTATGAATATTGAGTGTCACTGTTATTTTGTAGCAGATAGAATTGGCCTCCAGCAGCGGCGTGCTGACCATTCGACTCAAGGGGTTCAAGAATCCCTTTGGACGAACTTATGATGGGACTTGTTGCGACCCCACGTCGAGGGATCGCGGAGCCATGTGTAATGACGAGTGTGACTATGTCATGCGACTGATTGTTACTGGCCTGGGAAGGTACGTTAATTGTCAACGTGTATAGTGTGTATCCAAACAAATACATATTTATCGGCTATCATAAACAGCAACATAGAATAGGAAGATTAAAAAATTTGCAATGCATCACCAGATATTTTTAATGAGGTTTACTGAGTCGGACAACTAAAGATATTCTGTGTGTATGTGTGTAAGTTTACGGAGAAGGCAATGCTGCAGTTGGCACAATGGGCTGGTGAAAGACGGCAGCTTCTATAACTGAGATGATAATTTTTTTGTTGTTATTTTTTCTGTTTATTTATCTACCTACGTACCTGTCTATCTATCTATCTACTTTCCGATTATCTACTGCCTACCTATTTGTCTACCTGTTTGTCTACCTATCTACTACTTATTTATTCGTTTGCCCAACCTATACTCACCTACTTCCCTATTTACCTGTCTACTGACTTATTTGCCTATTTAGCTACTTAATTATCTAGCTACTTGCTTCTATTGCTTGAACATTGTCTGTCTAGTTATCGATTTTTCCATCTGCCTGTCTGCCTGTTTGTCTGTACGTCGGTCTATTTGTCAGTTTGTCTTTTTATCCACCTTTTTTATTTTAAATTCGCCCTATTGTCTCAAAAATAAATAAATAAATAAAATCAGCACTGTTCAACCAACACTCACAAATCACGTTCAAACTGTTTGTCCCTCAGAGCGAACGACCATGTGTTCCTGTTCCATCGACCTCTCAAGTATGACAGCAACAACGTGATCTTTGAGAAAGATGACAACAACGTTCTGCTGACCGTACTCTTTGACCAGTGGCCCAGTGACGTAAGTTATAACCAATTACAGCCAGACTGCCATATGAAGAATCCTTTGTTGACTCGCTGAAGTTTGTTTTATTCGAGATGGTGATAAACCGTATCTGGGACTCCTGCATTTACTTGTAAAGTCCTTGTCACCTGAGACTGAGATATTCATAGTCCTGGGAAAATGACAGTAAAGTCATTTGAGGCTGAAATATTTACTGTCCTGGAAAAATCACAATAAGGTCATCTTAGACTGAATAATCCCTGCCCTGGAAAAACGTTGAAAAATTAATGTCATAGTGAGGAAATGAAAAAGAGAAGAAAGAAAGGGCGGGGGGAGAGAAAAGAAAAAGAGAAAGGGAGGCCAAAAGAAGAAAGGTGCGAGAAAGAGAGGGACAGAACAGACAGAATTTTCCCAATTAAAAAATCAGCTTCTCAGAACTGTTTCAACATTTGCAAGTTTCAGTACTTTAGCAAAGTATTCGGGCACTCTTGGGAACTTATTCAGATATCTTTACACCACATGCAGGGACATTAATAAAAAGATGGAGATTCTAGTAATTAATCTTGAAAGGGATGATCTTGCACACAATCTGAATTCATGAACTGTTATCTTTTACAATGACATATATGTATGTATTTCTCTCGCTTTTACCAAGCAAAGTGTTAAGTAGGATATACAGATTGACCTCATTACTGTTTATCCCATCCAGGGCCAGGTCAAAATGAACGCATTTTTCTATGATTACGACGACTTTGATCATACCACAACTCTAGTGGACTGGTTCGAGATGGACCTGAAGCAATCCAAGGCTCCAGACACTGACCCAGCCGATTTGTGGGGACAATTTCAGGAGCAGACCGTCATCGGAAACAGGCAGAGTGACAAAACTATGTAAGCCAGGATATTGTTTTTGAAATCTTACCCGAGCGTATCGCTTGGAGCAAGGGGGATGGGGTGGGCGGGTATGTGTGTTGGAGGGGGGGGGGGGGGTCCATTCCTTTTTTCTCCACGTATCTGAAATAGGTTGCCTCCAATCTTCAAACTGAGGATATTCTACGGTTTCTTTATTGGGGTGGACAGTCATTGTTCTCCATTGTTTGATATATCAAGACAGCTTCATTAATTTCAGAATATATAAAAACTTCACTATAACGATATAGAATCTTGTGTCATATAAAAGCTATGAACCTTGCTGTGCATTGTCCTCATATACATTTGAAGCAATGGACAAATTAATGAAGGCCTGATCGTCAAAAAAACAAACAAAAAAAAAACTGATTCCCGTCCCTACTTCTAAACATAATAAAATACACGGAAACAAAATAATTAGCTTGGGATTTATACGTAGAATTATATGTCTTATAATATCGATAAGAAGGTGGTGATATTGCCTAAAAGCTAAATTTGTTAACTTATTATATGAATGGTATATCGCAGTGTTGTTATGTGTCATGATTCTGTAGCTGCTATCTGTAGCTATAAAACAACGTGTTCACGATGAAAGTGATGATTCACTGACATTCTCGTCGTTTTACCGAAAGCCTAAATGTTTTGTCATAGTTAGCATTCTGTGTAAAGTGTACGGCGGTATTATCATCTTTTTGTTATTTTTAATTTTTTTTTTTTAACATCAACGAAATCTATATGATGATTACCAAATGGAGTGCATGTGAACGATAGGAGTATGGAACTTAAAAATGCGATATGGTAAAAATAAATCAATCATACAGCATACCATATGTTATTTATGCAACTATATTGCTAACATTTAGCTCGAGAAATCAAACAATTCGTATATGCTCTGCATTTTCAGCTTGACTTTCCAATGGTCGGCCCTGACCCACGAGAATAGCCCCTTTACCACAGCCTTTACTAGTCCGGAGCAACCTCTGAATGTCGGTCCTACCACATTTATCCGCTTGAGCACGCCCCCGGAAACTTCGTCTCGCCTCCGTCAGGCATGGTCAGAGGGTCGTCTCGGCTCTCTTGAGGAGCTGGAAGAACTCACTGATTATTACAATTACGACTATATTACTCGGGCACCCTCAAACTTTCGAGACAACATCCATTCAAAGTCAGAAGAAAGTTTTTCTCAGATCAATCACAGACCCTACCATGTAGGTAATGTTGTAGCGTCAGATGAGGATGTGTCAGAAGACTACAGAATACATACAGGTGAATCTGTTTATGCAGGAGGAATACCCCGCTCTGGACAAGATGCTCTGCTGAGAACAAATTCGCTAAAAATGAATCATAAAGGGGCCATAGACCATGTAAATGTAAATCCAAAGACAAGATTACAAAGTTCATCGTCCTTCAGAAAGTTCAGAACACCCATTAAAAAGCATTTCAGAACTAAATCCGGAGAAATTCTGGGTGGAGATATTAGTGGATTTTCTAAGGATGGAGATGAGCAACTGTATAAATTGGCATTTTATAAACATCGGCACGATTCTGCTAAAATTAACCCCTGGCGAGAGAGACCAAATGTGCCGCCCAGAATACAAGTATCACCTTTCAGAGCAAGGTATCTGGAACGCCAAAATGCAGTGGACCACCCCAGTGACAATCAAAACGATGGAAAATTTCTAATCAGCCAGTCTCTATCCCGGGGAGTTAACAGACTAGATGATCACAGTAGAGGACAAGGATCCTCAAACAATGATAACTATAGTGAAATGAACCATGGCAACAAGAGGACATATTTTGAGAGGGACAGATCAGATGAATATCAACGACTGGAACTTTTGAATCAGACTATTAAGTCTGAAAGTGGCTTTTATCACGATGGCAGTGATAAAGATATGGCTACAAGTAGACTGGGCTTAGATGTTAAGTATAAGTACAGAAAAGAAATACTTGGAGACGATTCAGCCTCTTCACACAGAAATATAGAAACAGAAGAGCGACAGAACCGAGACATACCAATCAAAGGAAAATTTACAAAATCATCGGTGTCGAAATTCAGACCTAAGCCATCAAATCACAGAGCTAGTCCATTCTCTAACTATCGTCCAAGAGAAAGATCTGAAGCAGTGATTTCGGAGGAAAGCATCGACATGGATTCACAACGAGATCCCTTCTACAGCGGATCTAAAGATCACAGACAGCTGGCAGAGATACGAGGCACAAACACAGCTGCCACGAATAATTTCATGCAATCCTTTGCAAAAGATTATGTTAATGAAAATTTAAAATCCACACTCTCTGATCCACCTCTTGATTCAAAACAGCAAAACACTGGTGACTTGGATTCTTTGTTTGCTTCACGGAAGAAACCAGCCTCCAGACTGACAGCAAAGGCAAACAAACTTGGCAATGCTGGATTTACAAGAGGCCAACCAATAGTCAGAGAACAAGGATTTTATAGGAGGACTGACAAGCTGACAAATAATTATAATGATGAACCAGAATCTCCTGTACATGTAACAGGGAGGTGGTGGAGTATTTTTACTAAAACTCCAGACAACTCACTGACCCCTATTTGGAGAACCACTGTAGCACCGAGTATTGTTGGCGACTCCCTGCCAGCCGAAGCTTTACTGTCAGTTGTCAAGGATGAAACAGTCAATACCACACCATTATCAACTCAGGCCGCATCTGATCAGTCTGTCCTTTTAATGCCATACAGCTCTGCCCCTGGGTCTACGTCATCCCAAATACATGTAAATCCCCTAAAACCACCAATCACTCAGTCTAGTGGTGCTCAAGAAGATCAAGTGCAAACTACTCCGTCTTCTGAAATGGTATCTGCCCAGACACAGCAATCACAAAATTTGTTGCCTGTCACAGGACGGACTGCTCAACCGGGCATCACTGGAAGATGGTGGAGCATTTTCACCGAGAGTCCCAGCAAAGCTCTGGTTCTCAACTGGAAAGGCCGTGACGAGCTCTTACTAGGTACCTATACTACCAGCGGCAAGATGTTACACACATTTAACATGAAGCAAGGTATATCTCCTACAGTTTCACCGAGAACATTGATGACTACCATTGGCAGAGACGTAGACAATTCAATTAAACAAGAAAATAAAGCAGCTGACATTTCTCAGCCGGCATTACCCAGTCCTGAAAAATCTAAAATTACTGGATTTGTGGCAGAAAGGGATGCCGGCAAAAGACATCCTAAATCGGACACGGGAAATCTGTTTGCTGGTGACCAAGAGTTACCTGATCATAAGCTGCGTGAGGTCTACCTGAGAAGACCACACACAAGGCCTTATAAAAGTGATTCCATTAACGTGAGCAGGAAATATTTAAAACAAAAGTTGAAGCCATACAATACAAATAAAGTTCAATCTTCTACACAAGGGACCGTGCAAACACCGCCAAGATCTGAATCAGATACGCAATATGAAGTCGCTAAAAGAGTCTCTGCACTCAGAACGGAACAGAAAATGAACAAAACGGACACGGGAAAACGGCATACTTTAATTAAGCAGAATGACCAGCAAAGTGATGAGGAATTCAAGCTTTTAGCCGAGCAGAAGATGAAGCCTGTGCCCAAGAGGAGAAAACTTCCCAGCAACGGTGAGCTTATCAGAGACAGCATCAAGTCACTGAAAGCTGTCAGTTATCAGACTCACGCGCCAGGAGAGTGGATAGTAACTGCTCAGCCTGTGCGAAGAAAAACGTGGCGGAACAGTAACAGACCATGGAGTGGTACTGAACCAAAGGTTCATGTCAGTCTTGATAGAGACGAGGAAAACATTTCGTTCAGCTCTAGAGGTGGAAGACCAGGGGATCTGATTCATCTTCCTTCACTGAACTTCAAACGTATAGTTCCAACTGAGGGAAAAGATGCTGTAGATCACTTCCTGGATAAGCCGATAAAAAACTTAAGTAGATCAAGAGATGTTCTTGGTTCAAATAAGAATAACCCTGTTAGCAAATTATTTGGAACCAATGAAATGCTAAACTCCACCACAGATACACCCATTATCAAGACCGGTACAGGTGGTCTCAATTCAGCTATGGCAGTGCCTGCTGACAAGTCGTACGGGAGAGACAAGCTTCTCGTTACTGACATGAATATGTCAGTCGAAAAATTATCTGAAACAAGTGATCTATTAAATGACGATAAGGCCACAACATTGGACAAGACTTTGAAAGCTAGTGTTGGACCAAATGCTTTCACAAAAAATGGCAATGTTGCTGAAACTGGTAACAAACCACGGATCGATACCTCTGTGGCCAAATTGCGCAAAGGGTACGATCGAAATGTTGTCAGCCAAACCAGATTCTACCCAAAAGAGAAGATGGACAAAAATCTGTTGGCCAACGGTGAAAATATGGCAGTCCCTGAGGCAGTGCCAGAAGAGAATCAGTTTGATCTCTCAAAGGAGTCTGAAGATGAGGCCACAAGAGATGAGAAAAGAGAAACTATTTTGTCAAAAGAACAGCAAGTCAAGACTGGACATTTGGAAAAGAACTTCAAAAGAAATAATTACGCAAAAGATAGAGAGGGTGATATCCTACCAATTGCTTTCAAGGATAAAAGAAAAGAAAGTAAAACCAAGCAGCAAGAGAGACTAAGCTATACTAACAAGGAATCCTCCTCAAAGCATAGACCTGCTCTAGTGCCAAAGACTGCTCGTGATCCTGTTGGTAAGGGAAATCTTCCCAATACCAATAATCCACTGCCTGTAAACAATCAAGAGGACAATCAAACTCGCCCACAATATAAATCAGTTGACTCTGGTCATGATTCCCATGTATTGGATCGAATTTATACTGAAGATGCCACGCTAAAGAATGATCTCTACGATCACAGAGGGGTAAATGATGACGATTTAAAATCTTATTTATTACCGAATGATAACGTGGCACTTGACAGAAGTGAGATAACACACTCTGAATATGATCTGAAACAAGGGGGAGAGGGCTTGAGGATAAATTCCAAACTGGGGCACATTGGACAGACAGAAAAGGAGATCGCCAAGTTCTTGAACAAAAGCTCTGACACTGTCACCGATGAGAAATTTGACGACAGAGATTCAGCCAAACTCGAGGACACAATTGGTGAACCAGGCGGAACAGATGAAAAAAATCAGGTGCAAAGACAACTGCTGAAATCTCATGAAAGACTTGAAATTAAGAGTCCTCTGGCGCATCAGGACGTACCACAGATCGAGACTAGATATTCAAGTGAGAAATCTCAGGATAAAGGACATGCAACTCCTGTCCAGATCTCTTCTAGAAAGCAGGATTTGATAAGTAAAGTTATGGTCACTACCAAGGCCAGGCCTAATGACCAGGAAGATGAAAAAATGAGTAATGCACATAATGCTAGTGATCTTGTGACTATGTCGAACGTGTACTTAACCCTTAGTAACACTTCGTATTCTGATTTCGTGACCAGTGGACCCGAAAGCCTTTTACAAAATATTGAAAGAATGAAACTGTCATTGTCCCGTGACATTAATGACCTGGTCAAAGTGTTAAATCCTGACGATGTTGATAATGCTTTTACAACACGGAAAACACCAGCTGAGCTTACAATGTCCAGCATGCCAGTGATGTCAACAGAAATAAATCATTTACCGACAAATTCCACGAAGAGCAGTGAACCAAACGGTCATGAAATATCCGTCGGAACAGAAAGCTTCAAAACTTTCGAACAAAACCAAGACCACGAAGCTTTGACAAGTACGACGGATAAAGAAAGGGGCAGTAATGCAAGAAACTCTGTGAAGAATAACAACATTGCTGCTGACGTTGGCAATATGCAGCAAACGTTTTCAGATCTTCCCTCTGACAAATCATTTGACCAAAACCCAGAAGACGGAGGCGACAGTAACTCAAACATAAAACATAAATCTTCAGCTGCAAACCAGAAATTTTCGTCTCCATCTTCTCAAAAACCAGGCCAGTATGACAATTCAAATAGAAAGAGTTCTCGCTCAAAGAAGTTTTCGTTTACAACTACCATGGAAACCAGAAAAGGAGAAGAGACAAACAATATGCTACCATCAACAGTCATTCCCCGACCATTTTCCTCATATGACGTCCTCGATGTGAATAAGCCAAGAGCATTTGACGCTAGCAAAGACACAACAAAGAAGCCATCTGTTGAAGAAGCAATTAAGACAACAGTCAATGTCAAAACCGATAGTGAAATGAAAACTATCACAGTTAAATCCCATCCTAAGACCACTCCGTCGGTTTTGATTGCATCAGATGTTTATCCAACCAGAAATGAGGAGAGGAAATCAGCAATAGTTTCCACTATATCGTCAACAGTTTCCATGACAGATAATCCAAGTAATTCACAAGCCGAATCATCTGTTTTGGGATCTGATATCTCTACGGAACATCTCGACAGCATCACCACGGGGTCACAGGTCATGACCATTTCCACGACTAACGCCTCTCTATCTGAGATAAACAAAGAACAAACGACAACCACATCCAGTCTTTCCACACGTGACCCGTTTAATTTGATGAGCTTGTTCCGTGCGAATCAAAATCTCTTGGACGAGATAGTAAAACTCAGAAATCAAAGGACAACAAAAGCACCCAGCATGAACAATGACACGTTCATTCTGATCTCTTCAAACATGACCAAGCGGGACCCAGAGCTGCTGAGAAGTATGTCACTGATTAATCCTACATCAAACAGCTCAGCCGCTGCCCGTACACAATCTGTGTCCAAGAACTCACACATAGATCTACCAGAAACTGACCACACAAAGACGACCCAGCCGGAGTCTGAAGCCAGCAGTACTACGGATAGACTAGAAATGGTGGCTGATGTGACGCGCACTTTGTCAAGCTCGTCTGATACAAAACAATACAAAACGTCAACTATGCCTATCTCAGATCCCGCCAACAAGGGAAAACTGGATGAGACAGGAGAAACTACGGAATCAGCCTCGGTAACACCAGTAAGCTTAATTGAAACAACGACAACATCAGAAGCAGCAGCAACAACAACACAGACAACATCGTCAACGACATCTATGCCTATTTCCAAAACGACAAAGGAGAAAACGATATCATTTCCTCTCAAGAAAGCAGTGCCGCCGATGGTAGAACGCATTATGAATGACATCCGACTCCACACGAAAAAACCCATGCTGATCTCAGAACATATCAAGAGTGAGAGCTACGCCAAACGTAAGGATAATAAGAAGTCTTTGCATCTGGCGCCAAACTTTGACAACGTAGAGACTAAAATCTCATATTCCACCGATACTGGAGCAATCAATGAACATCCTGCCCCAAGAACGTTGTTCACACCTGTACATGTCTTCTATCCATTCACTGTCACTTTGCCTGACAGGGGCTTCATTCTACACACCGTCTCACCTGGCACACCCAAGACTGGGAGCAATACAGACAGAAAGTCGCATCATGGGCTCCCTCTGCCCAAATATTCTCGTGTTGAGACCAAATTTCGCCAGGCAGCCATTCGTCGTAAGATAGATCTAGATAAGTTCAGAGAGTTCATCAACGACATACGTCATGGGCCGACTGTCCATGTTCCAAAGGGTGGCCTGTACACGCCGGGAAAAACTGAAGACGATCCAGACGTAGACGGGGCGGTCAAGTTGCCCAGCACTGTCCAGAGGTTTGGAACTTCCTATACGACTTTCTCAGATGTGGGCGGAGTCTTCACTCGCTACTGGCCTGCAGTGCTGGGTATCTCCGTGGGCACCATTTTTCTGGTGATGGCCCTAGTGACATCTGTTGTCTGTCGGCAGCGCAGGTGAGTTTGGTATTTAACGATAGCTATTTACATCATACACGTCCCCCGGATCCGTCAAATTATTGCCTCATTTATATTTCTGGAGATTGGACCAATTTTGAACACTCCGATAATTCAGCAAGGACTCGAATTAACCTAATTCCTAAATCTAATCGAATCAAAAGATATCACTTTCATATCACCGTCTTATTCCAGTTAAGATATGTAACTTTTTGACCAAAAAAAAAAAAAAAAATTCTACTGCACACTGTCTAATTTTCACGTGTTTCATGTGTTGTTAACATCTAATTTCCAGGTTGCTTTCATTTCTGTCAATCTATTCATATGTCATTTGTCATTTATCACCCCACAGGTTGCTGGTACAAAGAGCCCGGTGGGCGGATTCCCCACAACACGTGACCGAGCCACCAGACACTAGTGAATACTCCTCGTCATCGGATGCTTCTCTGACGGGCGATCTCACCCGCTCTTCTATCAACCTCATGTAGCCGCACACAGAGGATACTAAGCACTGATGATTGTGTAGGCTATGACACTTTCAGTGAAGAGCAACTTCAACCTCACGGAAGTACATGTATTTAATGCTGCTCACACTGACGCACTGCGCTTGCATTCTGCATTTCGGACATCGTCATCGTTGCATTCTCATCACTGAAGCATGACAGGGAACATTGAGTCCCTGGATCCGTATGTTCTTTCTCTGTTATGTTCATTAATGTTTATGTTTTTACTGTTCCATCTTCTCCCTTCTAGTGAGAAGTTGTTTGACTTTCGCCGTGTTGAAGTAATTTCATGTTGATCCGAAGCCAGTCCCTGGTGCAACACCAGGCTGAAGTTGTGAATATTGAACGTTCTGCTCAACCTCCACGTGCTTTAATCATTATCAGATATTATCATTTATTAATGCTCACGCATTCAACATCATCATCACCATGTATGTATGCCGCTGGTGTGGTATGTCAATGAAAACGCCATTCATTCCATCAATCTGCCCAAATCTTCGTCGATATCTTCCAGAGCTAGATGAATGGGCGATTTTGTGATCTGAACATACAGACAAAAGATCAACAGTGTGAGTCTACACTACTCAAGACGAGATTCACTACTGGAAAAGAATCGTGAATGGCACAGGCGATAGACTTACCTTTAACCGACGCCGTAACTTTTCACATCGCATTTCCAGATACTGTTACATGTTTACATGTGTGCGGAGAAGTGTATAATGAAAATGGTCGCCAATATATTAGGAGTTATGCAACATTACCCTCTGGACTGGAGGAGTGATTTTTCCATAGATTGCAGAGCCAGTGGTGGGTCCTCGACGAAATCAAGGTAGTCTAAAACTAAAAGCCTAAGACCTCGAATCATAAGCACAGAGGAACTCTGACCAACTTTCTTTGTTGGCGGTTGATCATTATTGCAAGTTAGGGATAGATTCCCAAAACATTAAATTTCACCTTTGACTGACTTGAGTGTCATAAATTTATATAGATTCGGTACCGCGATAATGTCACCTTTCATAGTCTTAGCTGCTGCTACAAGCATTAGTATTTGATGTCTTCATTAATGGGATATGGTATGAGACTGTGAACTTCAGGCATGGTTGATGTGAACTGTTCCATGTAAAAAAAAAAAAATATCGCTCTTCGCAGTTTTTGGAGATCTGTAATGAATACAGAGCATGGTATAAGGGGTCCTGAGCTGTGAGAAGGAATGCAGTGTGCAGTGACCATAGAGCTTGTGTGAGTAGGCCTGCGTAGCTAGACTGAGGAGAAAGACATCTTTGTATGACAGATCTCTGCAGTTGAGTTAATGTTCATGGGCGGAGAGTGGGGAGTTGACAGAGACCACGCTGTTCTGGATGGTGACTAACACGGATAGTGCTGACTGTACACAATTCATCGATTTCATTCGTTGCATTTACTTGGACGTGAATCTCGTCTTGCTTTAGTGAGCCAGATCTGTCGGATATCTCACTTAGTGTCATATTTTGTCAATATGTATGACGTATATCATCATGCACATTGGGACAGGAGGATGTCACAGGTTATGGTGTGAACTAAACGTGGTACATACAAAAATGAACAGCTACAGTGGAATAAAGGAAGGGAGGAGTGTTGCAATCGCTTTTATTTTATCAGCCGATGTGAATATTTGCTTTTTCAATGTTAATAGTTGCTTTTTCAATGTAAATCTGGACTTTGCTCTTTCAATGAGTGGCAATGGTAAGAATGAGATAGAACTTGTCCGTTCTTAAGTATTTTATTTATTTATTTATTTATTTGAATGAAGCTAGAGTGAATTTCGTCATGTTCAGATTTGCTGGTTATTCTCATACAATGCCGTATTTCGAGGCCATCACAGGACTGAGGGATTGCCACTCACATTCACATTGATTTATATAGGTCTACATTCTCTGCGCATGGCAGGGAGCTCTTGACGAATGATGAGCTTTCAAACATGTCCATACTAGAGAAACAATGCCCATGTGTGATGGTATCAGTGTCAGCGTTGTTGAAGAGAGCAAGCACACAGTATACATGCCAGAGTGTGAAGAGAGGAAAGAAATTACTAGTAGTAATACTAGTTGTAGTTTAGAAATGATGTAATGAGAAAAATTAATCATGTTTTGAGAGAGAGTAAGGTTTAAGTGAGCCATTTTTACTGTCAGCCAACATGCCTTCCCTGTGGCAGGCTACATACATGTAACATGCTAAGCATTGGAAAGGATAAAATCTCGTTTGTATGTTGTTGTTGTTGTTTTTTGTTTTTGTTTTTTTAAACCTGCGCAGGAGCAAAAAATTGTGAAAAAAATATTAATGTAGAAGAGGGCTTTTTTTAATATATATATACATATATACATATATACATATATATATATATATATACAATGTACAGTAATATCAATAATAATATATGTAATATAATGTATCACGTATTTCACAGAATTTTCCTTTGAGGATTTTTCATATTAAATTAACGTGATTTTTTCATTATGTAGCGCTTATTTTATAGTACATGTACAAAGTGCATAGCAAAGGGAAGCAATTTGGCGGACTGAAAAAGGGCTCATCGTAAATTTACCACTACTGACTGCATTGCCAATCTGGCTCATATCAATTACTGATTGGAATTACCGCATCAGGTTAATGACTCTGGTGAAATGGAATGTTGTTTAGATCACATGTTTAATGGGACAGACTTTGTAAGTTTAGCTCATCTATGCCTATGCGTGTTTCAGTTTCATGTACATGTACATGTATTTGGTTCTACAGGATGTCGAAATGTCTACCAGAATCAAATACATTGCTTCAGGAGAAAAAGATGGCATTTATATTAAATGAAAAGACGGAGAGAAACACATTTTTAAAAAATCTTACGCTTGGTTCCAGATAACTAATCTGACATTCTGTGCGTGGTTAAGGCTGCATCAACTTGGTGCTGACTGTGCTCTACTGAAATTGTGAAAATGACAGAAACAGAGGGACCAGACTGCAAAATGTTGACTCATTCTAATCTTTAATAAGATATTCTCATGCTGGTACATTATTGGGTAAGCAGAATGTGCAGTCCCAATACATGTACAATGTACTAAATATTAAGAATAGTCAGATTTTAGCCTCCTCGTCTGAAGGAATGTGTGAAGTTTAACAATGGAAACTAATGGAAAATTGCACTATATACATGTATCTTGCTCTTACTAGGTCTAGTGGAAAAGTTAACTCTTTAACTGCCGGAAGTCCATTAAGTCATTCTGTTGTTTCCTCTGTAATGATATCAATAATATGCATCATCAAGATGAAAGAGCAGAAAGTGGCGGTGAACGTGTCAATAATTGTGAGAATAACCCATCTTCCGACCCTTTCGACCTCCAGCCAAACTACATGTCCATGTACTTCCCTTTGCCGGGTACAAGCACTGAAGCAGTCCCATAACAGTTTTAACACTGCAAACACATGCATTACAAAGAAAGAAAAAAATCACGTTTGTTCTTGTCTTATTATATACATGTAATACAACATGAGGAGCGGAAAATTGTAAAGAATTTACCATGTGATCAGAATGTTTCCTGCCATGATTTTTTTTCCCTACACTCCTTTTGGTTCACATATTATTTCAAAAATCAAGCAAAAAGTGATTTTTTCCTTGTTAACAATGCTTGTTATACAATATGTACCTCTTTTTTTTTTTTTACATGTACAGATATATGTATTTGGAAGTAATACACGTTTGGCTGGCTGAAAAAATGGCCCATATTAATGGAAAGATTGCTGACAGCAAAGGGTTAACTAGAAATATCACAGTACCCCCGTATATTTTTTTTGATGAGCACTGACTCACCTGTCTTGAAATCTGTGGGCTTTTATAACAAACGTGGCGTGGACAAGGATTTTTGCTGACTTTATATGGTGAGATTATCTATGCATGAATGTTCACTTCACTGGTAAGCTGTTTTAGGTTATCTTTGACTTAATTCCGTGTACTATCTATTAAATTTAATCCAAATGCTGAGTCATAGAAAGTGTGACCACTTATGGTATGAAAGAGTAACATAATAAAATATTCTGTACATGTATTTGACATCATTCCTACATAAAATCAAACTGTATTGCCTCTAATGTATTACATAATGCCATGTCATATGGACAAGCCTTCACTGCATGACTGTTGGATGCCATATGGAATTTACAATTTCTACTCATAGGCTTTCTATGTCTGCAATGATCATTTTTACATCTGTGTCCCATTTTTATCTTCATAATTATACAAGTACTGTATATATTGTATATTACTGTAGTTAATATATAGTATATTGTAATAGTGTGTCTTGAGTTAAATTTCACTGGTTGTATTTGATAATTCATGTACAGTATATGAAATACCTGAAAATTTAACCAACACTGTAAATGAAATTTCCTTCAATCTACTGAGATTCTGAAATGACGGTTATGAAAGGTGATTGGTGATCTTTGAATAAACATGTCTGAGCATGAAAGAAGACTTATCAAAAATCAGTTTTTATTTAATCTGCTGAAAACATTTTATTTGATGTCGTTCAGATATCTTTGACCATCAAATTACAACAATTCTGTTGTTTCTTGAAAGAACAATCAAATTCAAACCTTTGAAATAAAAATAAAGACAACAAATCAAATGTACCATAATAATACTCTTGACTCATGCAGTGTATAAAAAAAAAAAAAAATTTTTTTTTTTAAAAATTCAATCTATAAAGCTTTTTATTGTATAAACTGATGGTTTGAATATCATATCATTATGTAAAATGTTCCAATAAATGTTCACATGGTTGAAATTATTTAAGTTGTTGTTTACCTTATTTATTTCTAAATGTGCTTGTTGCTTTACACTATTATTTCATTTAGCCTTGTTTGAGATCATGTAAATGTGTGAAATGCAAAAATCACCTGAATACTTTAAGTGTAACATAAAATAGAAAGGAAATTTTCCATTCAGGTTTATGGAACCAAATACTTGAAATAGCTTATTGCCGTTACCATAGATCACATCTTAGCTTTTACTATTCCTACTATGATTCTATCTGTGCAGATGATTGAAGCAGTGTGCTGTTTCACTGTGTGCTGAAGTGGCAATCACTTAGATTGGCCATCCTTTCCTGCTCCCGCACTACATTCTATGACTGAAGAAATTATCAATGCTTGATGATGAGCAAGACCTATGGCAGTATCTGCAGGTGAAGGGCAGTGTAACTATGATGGTCTTTAGGTAATGTTAAGTGACTTTATATTTATTGCACACATACACACACTCAGAAACTTTCTCTGATTTCAGAATTTCAGAATACAGAAACATAATAGCATAAATGAAATAAAATGCAAGATAATCTGAAAGTATAACATATTTTATTCATAGAACATATTGTGACACTGTCATACTACATGACATGCTGTCATCTGACATACAACTTCACCTTACAAAATTTAAATGATGTATGAGAAATGCAATCCATCTGTTTCATTGACATTTTTCATGTACCTACAATTCATTCGAGATTCTGTCAATAAATTCAAGAATGAAAAAAAAGAAACAAAGAAAAAGCATTGAAAAGCATAGCCAAAATATTTACATCAACGACGGATTGGGACAACTTGCAGTAAAATGATCATCAACATTATCAGGTGAGGTATCTAATGATGATAATATTGAAAAAAAAAAAAAAAAAAAATCGATAAAGAAAATCAAAATGACATTACATGATTAAGTTGTCTGTGTGTGAAGAAATGATGTCGGGTCAATTCTGGTTTTTCATCCTTCCTTTTGAAATACTGGGAGAGTACTGGGGTTCCTTGCAGAGATGATGTCTCTTCTTCTTCATCATCTTCCCTGAAGAACAAGACCAAATGTGTTGTGAAAACACCATATGAACCCTTCATCTCATAACATAAGAGAAATCAAGAGATGTTCAATAGGATGCTAGAACAATTTCTCTTAGAAAATTTATCAACTTGTTATATCAATCAAAGCATCTACAGATGAAACATTTTCTGCTTGCAAATTTCACTAAAACACAAGCATGAAAGGCCATCTCTCCTTGTGGTAATTCAGACAAAATAAAGAACACCTTACTCTTTCTAAATCTTGTGCCCAAACGTCAGTGTAACCACTTGGTATTTTTGAGCTCCAGACTGCAAAGTTCATTAATTTAAAGGAAAACAAAACACTAATGTTGAATTGTTGTTTGTATTTCACTTTCAGATCAGGAAACGTTTCAATAAGATAAATCAGAAATTTGAAATAAAAATTAAAATATCTAAAAAAAAAAAAAAAATGAGATTGGGGGAAAAAATGTAAAACCAGAAATTTGAAATAAAAATTAAAATATGTAAAAAAAAAAATGAAAGGAAGGAAGGAAGGAAAAGGGGAGAAGAAAAAAGACAAAGAGAAGAGACAAAGGAAAGAAAAAAAAAAGAGAAAAATTACAACTCACCAATCCACCTGCACTCCATCTTTTTCCATGATGATGGCTGCTGTAGACCAACTAAATCTCACAAATGATGGAAATCCAAACACTCGGTCAAAGCTTGACTGCAAGAACTTCTTGGTTTTGGGATCTGAAAAATGAAAAAATCTGTACAGCATAAACCCACTTGTAAGGCATTGCGGGGGAAAACTTAACTGTTTGGCAACCAAATGAAATGAGACTGACGTCTGTTTTATTCTTGTATAGAGCGAAAGAGCTAACATTAGCATCAAACCAAAGAGAAATGTCTGCAATTTGGTAAAAAAAAAAAAAAGTATGTAGCTTTGATTCCTCTATTTGGACATTTTTGCAGAACAGACCCCCCACCATTCAGGCCTCTACATGGTGAAAATGAATAAACTACTCAGCGCTGGACAGGACCTCTAGTGCTGTTAACCCCTAACCCTAGCTACTAAAGAGATCAGAAAAAATTTGAAGTAGAGGCCAGAATCAGAATTCAATAGATGGCAGCCAGAATAGATGCAACACCCTCTCCCCTCCAACACAAATAATACTCTATTCAGGAACCTGACACCTAGACAAGGCTGGCTGTATACCCTATTCAAACATTTGGCTATCAGAATCGACTTTCCTTTCACATTTACTCCTGTGATCCATGGCCAGTAAAATCTGATTATATTAACAAAGCTCCTTTCACATTTGACTCATTTCATTCAGTAACAACTTCGCACTAATTATGCAGGAGAAAAATTCTTACATCACTGTCTCACTTCTTAATCAATTCCTTCCCTTTAGAAGAAGGCAAAATTTGCATGGATACAATAACTTTTTCTCCATTTCTACTTGAAAACTTTGAAACACACTGATGAACATAATTAGAAAAGTATTTCACTTTCATGGATCACCGAATGATATACACATAGTTCTATCAGTTTTGCATATGAGCCATTCTCAAAAGGTTAATCATAAGATTGTCGACCACAAGGCAATTTTTTCAAAAACCTCAAACAGATCCGTATACACTGTACATACTCGTTTGACATGCTTAGTCTGTTATCATAAAAGGAAAAGATAGTTCAAAAACTGGTAATTGCTGTAAGTGCTCTCAAAGTCAAGGTGCCCCTTCTTCGTTTGTTTCGTCTTTCAACCTCCTTCCTGGTGGTTATCTCGATCTCAAGGTGCCCCATATATTTCTTTGACAAAACAATGACACAAAACAAAGCACTTTTCTCATGATTTTAGCCAAGTTT
>JBCEWB010059361.1:0-13761 GCA_039654565.1 Peronia peronii
AGTGTAAGTTTATATGCACAGTTTTCAAACATCTGTAACAGTCAAACAAACAATCATAGAAACATCGGATTTTCATAATGCTATAGAGCTTGAACTACTAAACTTTCGAATGCATTCACTAAATATGGATGGGGGAGAATTAGAACCCGAGTTATAATGCTTTAAAGTTGGTCAAATTCTGAGTCACTGGAAGAATTCGCCCATACGCTGGCGTTCCACCTGTTGAGCCCGTGACAGGTGGGCGAGGAGGACGATTAATGGCCTTGTAGCACGAAACCGCAGCCCGAACTAAAAGTCACAATTTCGGGGGTTTTGTGACGCTGTGTACAACACTAATGTCCTGGGGCTTTTCAGGGGTCGAGATGCAAGGTCACTCTTGTAACAAGCCACATCTTTGTTTTATATCTATATCAAATTTATTTGCTTGACTCTCTTCACATAAGACACTGTCACTGATGGAAAATCCTTCACTCACTATGCTGTATGATAATAAACTTACAAGCCAGGATCTTGTATGGCTCTTTTAACTAGAGCAAGAAGATGTTCTGACAGATCCTCCAGCAAAGGCTGTTTGTGCAAAGAAACAAACTGTTCTCTGCAAATCTGGGGTAGAAATTTATACAGAAATGATACAACATCGTCTAACTTGACTAAGTTACAAACTTTCCATCTCTGTCTCTCTTCCTCATCTATCACTACATCACAATTCCAACAGCTATCACTACATCACAACAGTTATACCCTGTAGCAAAAAAATGGAACATTTTTGCCTCTTAGCTTTCATTATATCTTGATTATCATGTCATGAAAAGATCATACAATGCATAAATATTGAAGTATCACATCATTTCTGATTTTTTTAACAGCACTGAAATGAATCTTCACTACCATGGCTTTCAATTTTCTTTTTGCAGGTTTCAACTGTTTCTGCATTTTTGTCTATGTTATTCCTTTGATCATGGAATCAGTCTCTCAGAAATACCAAGTGAAATGACATCATCAAGAGACTACTGGGCCTAATGGATGTTTACTTTGCTGAATTCTTTGTAACTACTCTCTCCTATCCTTCATCATGATGAACACCATGGCTGAAAGAGAATACACATCAAGACTGACACTTAATCATTAAAAAATGTAGACATGCACTCACTTTGTTCATGATGGGGACATCACATGCATGAGTCCAGTAGCAATCATGAACAGAGACGAATGTTATTCCAGCCCTGTGAATACAGAAATGAATATATAATATCAGCAATTGATGTAAAAGTTACAATTTCATAAATCCAACAATACTTGTAGTATTTACTTGCCTATAGGGCAAAAAATCTCATCCTTTTGTTAACTTTAACCTCTTTCCATTACCTCTGATACATGTTGTAATTCACTACAGCCACAGAATACAAGATCTTGTGGCATCTTTTTTTAATAAATGTACACATATATATTTTCAAAAAAAAAAAAAAAAAGATCCATCAATGTCAAACATTACTGACAGTAAACATTTATACTACTTACAACCTATCCCTGACTGTGACTTTTACTGATACTGACAAAAGATGTACGTTTCACTAAAACTGTTATGATCATTTTTTTTTTCCTCTAGCACAGAATAAGGAAAATCCTGGACACTGATGATTCAAAATACCAGATGAAATATCTATCTACTCACTGCATACAATAGAGAGATGTCAGCATCATATGGGTTGAGTCCAGTGAATGAATGTAATTTGGTGGAAAAGCATTCTTCTGTTTCACTGTATTAGGTTTGCTGGAAAGTGGAGAAGTTTAAAAAAATAACTTCTCAACAAACTTTTTTTGATAAAGAAGTATCTCAAAATGTTGCATTCTCCCAAATAAAGGGACAAGCCAGATATATGTTAAATGATGTCCATCTGAGTTTCATATCACTGTGATGATACAGTAGGAAATGTATCTTTCTATCTGTAAAGCAAAACAATGACATATTGTAAAGAAATACTGTTAATGAAATGTCACAAAGCTTAGACCAATTTTGTCATTTCCAGCTTCTTTCAAATGTGAAATACTTCTTGTCTTGATGACAGATAGATCCTTGAAGTTCTCCTATCACTGTGAAAAAACAAACTTATTGTAACTGAACTTAATTCAGCCAACAATAACATGAATAGGAAAGCTATAATCATGTACAAAAGAGTTGAAAGATGCATTTGTGGAGAGGACAAATGTAGTGCAGTTAGCAAAAATACAGGGTCTAAATGGCATATGCTGTAACATGCTAGGGATATTTCTGCAAAACAATGAGATGCTTTCTTTATACATATATATATATATATATATGTATACAGTGGAATCCACGAGAAGTCAACTCGGTTAAAGTCAACCTGTTCTGATGGTCCCTTTTTTCCCTTATACTTCATTAGTCTTGTTTCTGATAATGTCAACAGCTTCAGAGGTGAATTCACTTAAAAGTCAATTCCAAATGACCTACGCTTGCCCACTGCAGTTCGTAAACTGGGAGGACAAAGAAAAAAATAAGTCAGGCAGAGAGATCAAGAGATGCCTTATTACAACATATTATAGCCTGTGGGTGTATCACTATATGAGAAGATACTTGGTTCTCTTCACTTGTCCTGCGTTGGCGGGGATACACAAACAGACATGCACAAAGCAGTTCCACACTCAGCTCTCCTTGCTCTTCCCGCATGCATTGACCTGCCCACGGACACACACGTCCAGACCTCTGACCGCCTTGATATACACATTGCAGTACTCTGTGTCCAAGTGGCACACAGTTCCACACTTGGCCCTCTTCGTTTGCCTCACGCTGGTGTGGACACACAAACACCTGCACACACATGGCTCTCTTCACCAAATTTGTTGACACACAAAGACAGCGCAGACAGGCTCTGCGCCCGATTTCAGTCACATCTTTGGATCACATTCATTCCTACTCCTACATTCTGCGTTCACCCTGACTAGATCTAGTCAACCTTTTATCAAACTCTATGATCAGAATGTCTGAGAAAAAATACAACGTTCGCAATCTGGATACAAAGTTGAAACTTCTTAACCCTTTCGTGTTTAAACTGACAAGCTTGGGATCGCCACCTAAGGTTTAGAGCGACAGAAACAGATACTCGGCCCACAGCGCTGTTACCGCTCAGACCAACAGAAACCGATACAAGAAAGGCCCCCTTTTTGGTGGGCTGTCATTGGCCGATAAAATGATGTTCGTAATCTAACAATAGAAAGGAAACTCATTGATGAATCAAATCAGGTTTCCATGATATCTAGGGCGTGTTAGCCTGTCTTTTGAGGCAGCTACACAGCATGTTGTATGGCGCTTTGGTCAGTGGCATGAGACAGTTCCTTCTGCCTCGTCGATCACTACTGCACTCGCGCTGTCTCATTCACTAGCTTTTTAGTTCGTTTGCTATAGACTACAGAAGTGACATAATGTGACGTTAGAAATCAGGCATTGACAACGGATTAGATCTAGATTTGGATAACAGGCAAAACGCCAGTAAATCTCACATTACAATATACATAAGATCTATTTAAATATAACCACTGGGGCATTTTGCTTGAAAAAGAAATCGACTGTAGTTGTTTCTTTGCAATCACTGAACTTCAGCTGACTGGAGGTCAGAAAATGTAAACACATCAGGCTGCCACAGCGTGCATAAAGTTGAACATGCACACGAAGGTGGCCGTCGATTAATGCATATGTGAAAGGGTTAAAGATGTTGAACTCAAGGCAAAATACTACTTCCACTAGCTAAGAGTTAGGGAAACTCCACTGAGTTTTTTTTTTTTAGGCCTAGAGATAAGGGCCTAAGGGTATAACCTAATACATTCTATACAACACATATTTTGACCCCCCGTGCCTACCAGAGTTTGTGTCCCTCGAAAACGGATAATGTCAACCTTGCTTAAAGTCAACATTTTTTTTTGGCCTGGAGAGGTTGACTTTGAGCGGATTCCACTGTGTATATATTTTAAAAATTTGCATTAGTGTCATGAAATGGACATTTATATGTGACTTACAATCTGTCATGTTTGATCTCTTCTTTGCTGAGCCTCTTGAAATATGGTTGAAGGACAGGGAATCCAAGTGGAGTGACCCACTCTACCGGGGCAAAGGTTGATATCTGGCGAGCACTGTTTGTCAACCAGTCCTGTGTAAGATAGATTGTAAAAAGAGACAGTGGTTATTTTTCTCTCTCCTACTTTCTTGTTAATAGATAAAGTCTGCGGTACAATTCCAAATGAAGGCCTGGCATTACACAGAACCAGAAAAATATCAAAGAGATGTAACAGAGATTACAGTAAGTGCAGAATGTAAGAATGAGAGTGCTGAGACTGAGAGTGCTGACTGAAATCAGGTGCAAACCCTATCTGTTCTGTCTTTGTTTGTATGTGTCAACAAAACATATGATGAGAGCTAAGTTTGGGCATTACACAGAACCAGAAAAATATCAAAGAGATGTGAGCGACGATAATTTGCAATAGAGTCCAGCCAACTGGATTTATCTAGGTTGAATAATATATCTTCAGAAATTGAAGTTAACTCGGGCCCATATAGTCCAACTCAGTTTTGCAACAAGGTAAATATCTAAATATGTCCTCAAATCTAAAAATGAGCCATTTATACGGAACCATTTTTTTTTAATGAGTTGTGCGTGCATAAAGTCATTTTCATCAAGATCAGTAGAAAGCGATATGTTTGACAGATTTAACTGTCACTGTCCAGCAAATAAATGTTGTAATGCAACAAATAGAATTATTTTTTTCAAAGAAAATTATCATACCAAATTGTGCAAAGAAAACTATGATAAGACAACTTAATTAACCCAGAAATAAAACATATAGCATAACAATATGAATATGATATATATGAACAAAATTATCGCAATCGGTATATTTCATTTACAAATGAAACACCGACAATCTCAAAGACAAATGATGCAGTTTGGATTCTCATCAATCAAACCTGTGAGAGAAACTGACCTGGATATCTTTAGTGGCAGTGAACATCTCCCTTAGGCACATAAATGTGGTGTTGGTGAGATACACGCTGGCTTTCCAAGCATGCTCTGCTGGGAAATCTGGAATATCCTTGAGCTGGCGATGAATCTGAAGTTTGGCCCCGTATCTGGTGACCCCATATACTGTCGTCATTATGGTCTGCTTGATCACCTGAAATGAACATTATGCACACTGATTTTTGTTATTGTTAAACTGATGATAATTCGAGCATCTAACAGGCAACAACATTACATGTTTTCTCACAAAGTTGAGAATATCTGTCAGTATCCTCTCTTACAAACTATACTGTTCAGGAATAAACACCACAGAAAGGTCATCTGTTATTATTATTATTTCCGTTATGGTCCTAATGTAATGTTAATTCTTTGTAACCTGCCTGGACTCATGGTAACAAAATGCTTGCTCCATGATCAAAGATAGTGTGATAATCATGGTGACATTCACATGTGAACAGCAAATGTGAAAACTTATATGCTACAGGCTAATGGATTCTAAATCACCTTGCTCTCACCTATTGATGGTCAACACTTACTTTGTATGACATGGGGGGCTAATGTCAGAGCCCATGGCTCCCTTTCATTTTTATACCGAGCAATACATTATAATGTGAACAACTGATAACACATAACATTTTTATTCTCCATAGAAAATGAATGTCAAATAGGACAAATAAAAAGTAAGGTGACCTTTCCATGCATTTTATTGGAAAGACCTGGAATTTTATTCTATTGTTTACACTCCAATTTCTGCTATCATATTACCATGCTCCTCACAAAAGGAGACTTTGAACAGGTCCACTGCATCTAACAAAACGTTGAACATCATGGAACTATTTACAAAGACTACAAAACTGCTATACAAAACGGCCAAACAGAATGAGTCCTAAGTCACTCGACTCAAACAGCTGCTTAGAACTTGAATACAAAGTTGAAGAAGATGAAGGTGGTCTACTATTGATATTTTTATATGGCAGAAACTGAAAAAAACATTCATTTCTCTCTGATAAAATACTGATCTCATGGGCAGATTAGAACTGCAGTGCAGTCCAGTTAAAGTCAACCTCTCGGGACTGAAAAAAAAATTGCTGACTTTAAGAAAAGTATCCAACCGTTTTCAGGAGACACAATCTCTGGAGGAATCAAAATACAAATATGTTGTGTATTTATTGGATTATGTCCCTGAGATAACCATCTGCAGGAAGTTAAAAGGCATAAAGAAAATGAGAAAATGTCCTGTCGTACTAGTTCCACTGCTTTCTTCTAGGCTCAAACAAGAACGAATCACAAGCTCCTTTGATCTGCTCACGATTGTTCAGAATCTTAGGGACAGTGCTCTTATGCATTCCGTACTTCTTGCCTGTGTCTGTTTCAGTTAAGACCCTGGAGTCAACATATTTAAGAAGTGTCAACTTTGTATCCAGATTGAGAATGTTGTACTTTTTCTCCCATATTTTGATCAGAGAGTCGAAGATAAAAAGTTGACTTATTACAGTAAGTGCAGAATGTAAGAATGAGAATGCTGAGACTCTGAGAGTGCTGCTGAAATCAGGTGCAAACCCTATCTGTTCTGTCTTTGTGTGTATGTGTCAACAAAACATATGATGAGAGCTAAGTTTGGGACTGTTGCATGGATATGCCAATGTGAGACAGGCAAGGGGAGCCAAGCATGGGACTGTGTGTCACTGGGTGTTTTGTGTGTGTGTATCAAGATGTTCAATTGTCAGCAGCAGATGTACTGACTGCCAAGGTGTGTGTCCCACGGGCCAGCCAACACGAGATGGGCCAAGAGAAGCAAAAGTGGGACTGTTGTGTGTGTGTTTTTTTGTTATTCCCACCAACACAAGACATGCAAAGAGAACCAGTATGCCCTCAGACTATGTGTGCTAACAAGGCATCTCTCTTACTCTAATTCTTTTTTTTTTTCTCTCTGTTGTTCACTTTAAGCGAAAATACCTCTGAAGCTGTTGACATCATCAGAAACAAAATCAATAAAATAGGAATTACAAAAAGGGACCTCCAAAAGAGGTTGACTCTAAGCAAGAATTTACTTTAAGTGAGTTGGCCTCTTGTGGACTGCACTGTATATCAAAATGTTGTGAGATGAATATATAGATTTATATATCAAACTGTTCATTTTTACTCATTTTCCTCCTGATTTTATCTGGTACTGAGGGGTCACCCCCTATATATTCGGTGTCGGTGGCCTAGTGGTTGGGTCAAGGGACTCGGGATCTGAAGTTCCGGATTCAAATCCTGACAGGTCCTGACATTTTGTCCTTGGGAAAGACAATTTACACACATTTCCTGACTCCACCCAGGTTTGAATGGGTACCCGACTATAGACAGTGAAAGATATTGTTAGATTGATAAGGATTTGAGCGCCTAGCAGGCAGCTGCCTTTTATGCTTCCCAGGAAGCTGAGAACGTTTATGAGTGTCCTCTTTGGGTCTGTCCGGGTAATAATAGATTGTAAAGCGCTTAGAGCCTGTACTGCACGGGGATAAGCGCTATAGAAACACTCTCTATTATTATTATTATTATTATATATTCCACTGACATTTCCTCTGACCACAGCCAAACTAGCTCAAACTGTTTTTCACCATAAATGACAGTCAATTACAGTTTTACTTATTAGTAATCACTCAATTTGGTAGAAAATCATATACGACTCACCTCAGTTTGACTGACTGTGAGACAAATAGTAACATAATTTTATTTATCATGATGAAAAAAGACTATAAAGAGTCTCATACCTTTCTCCTGATAAAACCTTCTAGAATTTTAGCAATTTCATCGTCTTCCTCAGCATCTCTTTGTCTGGCTTTTTCAACCTGAAAAGAATGGAGAAAATAACAATGAAAAATATGACTGATTAACAACTGATGAAATTTCAAACTTGACAAGTTTATTTCATTTTTTTTAATCACTTTATTACAATGTAAAGGATCCTCAAACCCACCATCAGTTGTTTTCATAACCCATGAATTTCAAGTTGGCATTGAGAGTTTTGCAATAAAGTAACATTTTCAGGCAGAATATCATGGAAGAAAGATAGTAAAAACCTTCATTTACTATCTGTGCCATTTATAGATAGCATTTCAACTCACAGATAATCACGCCATGGGTAACATGTACTTTTACTGTCATTGTTATCATGTCATACATGATAGCATTTTCTTTCAATCAGTTCTCTCTCAAGTAAACCTTTGATAAGTAGTGATGTGAAACATCTGTAGTGGCAATCTTATTTTCAAGCTGCCCATTCTGAAGATATATGAGTTGTACTCCAAAGTATGGACATTTCCGCATTAAGTCCTTAAATGGCTTAAAAGCACCTTTCTGTGCCTTTATCAACATGCAAAGTTTAAAACTGTGAGGATTTCAAATTTAAGAGAAGCACATTAAAAGAAAATGTGATGTCAAATATGTATAATAGGTATCTGATCTGCAAGATAACTATGCTGCAGACATATGAACTTGACTCCAAAAATATGACATTTCAAAGGTAAAGCTATTTTCAAGTGTTTGGTCATTTCAAAGGCTGGAAAGCATGACAGGCTTTTTGAATCCCATATTAAAAGGTTTAACATTAACAGTCAGTTTCACTCTGTAAAGGTTTCAAATGTGAGATTAGCATACCAGCTCTACCACATCGCTGTAGACATCCTGGGGGACATCAAATGGTTGGAGATTGACAGACTCAGCTCCAGCCTGATCCCTGCCCAAGGCAGCATAATGCTGGAGACCATTGCATGAGCCATCCTGGGTAGATAAAAACACAAGAGAGAGATCAATGGAAAATCAGCTGCTTTTTTTTTTTTTTTTTTACTGCGAACCATGTATTTAGGTAAAGCGAATCCCTACATGCGACGCCCGTGTTTATTTGTGGGGGCTCCTCGTTGCGCTGTGAGTTTATCGGCCTCACTTTTATTAAATTATCACCATAATAAGTATGCGCAGCTCATTAGACACTCTTTCACAAGGTAAAGGAAACTTTACCTAATAGAACAGCGAGAAATCCCATGCCCAGAGGTGAAATCCTCTTAAACGGAAGAGAAGAACAGAAATCAAAGTCCTCTGAGTCTCAAGTGCTCCGAAACTACAATCAAAAGATACGATGATCAAGAGAAGAATATCAAATAGATGTAGTCTCTTTGTTTATACCATATTGAATAATAACGCAGACTCCCCTGACCACTTGACCCACTCAACAAGTTTCGCATTGACCAGCGATCAAGCTGTTGAGAGTACAAGTGAGCTGTAACTGCTATGAATGAAAGCTAAAGTAGCCTATGTATCTATTAGTTTATAAATCAGATAGCTCTCTTGTGCTCTCACTCTGTGCCATCATTAGATTACTTCTGTATATTTCTTTGTAGTCACTGTTGCCCCATCAACGTCAGCCGGTCTGATCTAATAAGAATAATCTAAGTCCACGTGGTCATGATAGCTTGCAGTTTAACGTAAATACACCCCTATGTGAAGTGGTTTCGTCCAAGCAGTTACATCAGGTTATGAGCAAATCTGCAATGGGAATGGTCTGTGAGATGAGGGGTGATAAAATTGGCACCTCTATGAAATTGACATGTCTTTGTAAATACAATCCCTTCTCCTATCATTGGCTCATTGCAAATATTATTACATGTGAAGAAAGAGTGGAGTTTGGGGAGGCATTGGAGAGAGACACTGGTCAGCAAGGTGGTCAATCTGGGCCTGCACTGTGTCATTTTGAAGCCAAAGCGGAGTCTCTGTAGTCAGAACAAACACTCTGAGGCTAAGTACTAGCGCCGAGATCCAGAGTGACAAGCCGGCAAGTTGTAGCCCTTAGGCTGGGTCGCAGTTCTAGAGTTAACAAAAATCAGTACTAATATCTTGGTATTATTGATAAAATTGATTCATATCTAAAAAATGATATTTCAGTCTAAAATCCAATATATCATGAGTTCATTATGACCACAATACGCAAGATTCTCAAACAGTGTTAATCTTCAAAGTATAAGGGCCAATGTCCCACCAGATCTTCCTTCTCTTTAACATACAAAATAGTACTGACTTCATTAAACCATGACAGAACATGATCATACTATGCTATAACAATGTAATTGATCTCTGTTAAAAAAAAAATTTTTTAAATGATGTCTGCTCATGCCCAGAACATATTTTTAATACATATCCATGGACTTTTTTTTTTTTTCCACCTTTTCAAATCTTCACAAGACTGATTTGAATCCTCATTTTATCTTTCTAGTGAAACATAATTCAAGTTAGTTTTGTGTATGTAATGATGCACATTCATCCATGATATCTTATATGTCTATGAAATGAAAATATTAAAAAAATATAATTATCTTCTCAAGTCCATAAAGAAAAATAAATATGCACCCACCACAACATGAGATGCAGCAGGTTAATCAGAGACAGAGCTGGCTTAGATGGGACATAAAGTTTGAAAGCTCATGAAGGTAATGAAACATCCACTCATGCACTAGAAACAGAAAAAGACAAACAGTTGACTGACTTGATGGACTGGGAAGGAACTGACATAGTCCCCTCTGTTTCCATCAAATCTCTCAATGTTGGCAATCTCCTTACAGCAGGCTAGGGTCTGCCAGGGTTCATCAGATGTCTGCCACCATTTGTTTCCCTGTAAAATAATGAGTCAGCATGTAACCACTGACATAATCAGCAAATTGTTTTGTCATTTCTTTTTCCATATGTGAATGCTTTCAGATTTAGTGTGATGTAGAAATTGATGACCTAAGAAAAGCTTAGAGTTAAACAATAGCCAAACCCAATTTGCCAGGGTCAAATTTTATACCAATACATTAACAACAACAAACATTCCACCAGTGAGGAAAAAAAAAAATGTAGAGTGAATTATTTGACCTAGCTTGGATTTGCTCATAGCTGATAATGCAGTAACCAAAGGCAATCTTTCAGGGAACATTGATTGTTAAAAAAAAAAGTAGAATGAATTATTTGACCCAGCTTGGATTTCCTCATGGCTGATAATGCAGTAACCAAGGGCAATTTTTCAAGGAACACAGATTTCTTGTCCTGCCCCGTGAGGCACCGGGTATATAAATATGTGCTTTGTTCCCATCTGCAGGTGGTGAAAGCCCGCCATCAGTGGGATATCTCCCATAGAATGCCATCCTTGACGTTCCAGGAGTGACATCTCTTCTCTCTCCCTCTCCTTGCTCCTGTCCCACACTCTTTCCTCTATTTTTCTTGACGTAAACGTATCTTACCATGTCTGGCACAATATAGCCATGATCATGTTGACATGCCATTAGACCCCAACAAAAACAAACAAACAAGATCTCTTGTCCGAGTCCACAATTCAATAAATTGCACAAAATACAGATAAATATGGCAATTTTTATATTATTACGATTTTTCTTTCAGTAATATTTGTTTGATCTCCAAGACCACTTTTTGAAAGTGAACATTAAATATTTCATATAAAATACATAAATAGAATTGCAAATTGGGCCTAAAAAACTGACTGATCCGAAAATGTACTCGACTCATTGCACTTCAAATGATTACCTTTCTCTTATCATAAGGGTGCTGCATAATTTTATTAATTACCAACTGCTGTATTATAACTTTGATAAGCAAAAGGGAAGTGAATTTACCCACGACTGGCAGCAATTACTTTATAAGGCATTCAATTCCTTAGTAAGAGGGAAACTGCATTTAATCTAGAACATTTTTTTGCATGCTTACAGTTAGAGGTTTATCCGCAGAATCAATGATTTCATCCATCATGCTGTTTGCATATTCCAATCTCTCTTCATTTGAACATCTGGAATAAATATGGAGAGACAATGTCTATGCAAAATACATAAAATGTTACAGAAAGAAAGGACAATATTGAGCAACATTTTAAGAGAACCTGATCTATACTCAGGGCTGTCAGTGCAAAACTGAGCCAACTCCTTGTCGGCGTTTGAAAAAATACATAGACTCTCATTTTATCCCACAAAGACCTAATCACATACAAAGACAAACTGAATGCTTTGCCACACTGAAAAAAACAATACAAGAAATTCTAATCTATGTCAATGATGAATAATACTAACTGGCAGAATGGCAGTCACGGCTACAAGTGCTCTTAATCCTTCACAACTAGGCTAGAGCCAGATCTCAAGCATAGTCTGTAGAGTAGTGACTAGTAATGTATAAATCTAGTAGATGTAGAAGCAAGCACCAAACCATTCAAACAATGACACCGACGGGTGACACCGAGATAGTCTTAAATAGAAGATCCAAAGTTAGATCTAGATCTACTGGCCTCAAAGGATTAGAACTTGCCTCTCACAGAATATCAATAAACAGGAGAAGCGCTCTTTAAAACAAGTTTATAAATCATTCTAAACTGCAATTACTAATGATACTTATCAACCAATCTTCCACTAGGCAGGCTACAAGGTGAGATTAAAACGCGTTCCCAGATTTGGAAGGAGATCTTTTTTGAGGGCCTTGTTGCCAGGCTCATATTTCTCTCAAATTAAGTCATTTCCACCTAGTTCAATAGAAATCCAATCTGGCAAAATAGGCAGAAAACCCTGGTCCACCATGTCTGCTCCATTGGTATGTCTACGGTTACGGTTCCGAAGTGGATATTTGTTAGCAGTGAAAATTATTATAAATCTGCTAGTCAACCGGAGATGTCGATAATCGCAGGCAGTTTCGAGGCCGGCGACTGCGATGCCAGAACTGCGGATTGTCACAAATCCCGGATTTTCGCGGATTCCCGCAACTCTGACAGCCCTGATACTGAACTTTGAAACAGCCACAGTTTTCAAAACACTTAATATTTCTTATTGCAACAGATTACTAGAATGTTCATATTCTAGCTGCGTTTCAACTTTCTTTCTCAAAGAAAAAAAAAACTGTCACAGGTTACTGTTTACAAAGAGATCAGCATGAAAGGTATGTGTCCCTCACCTCTTTTTAAATCCAGTAAGATTTATCAGGTGGATTTTTAACCAGTCGTAGCCCTTTTCACCTAGCGGTTTCCCTTTGGCAAAGAGCAGCATGCTTCTAACATTGTCACTACCTGTATCAGTGCATGAGAGAATAAGACGTAAAATCAGATTCAAACCACTTAGATGATTAAATACAATAGATTTCTTCAGCAAATATGATAGACAAAATACCTGTGACTAACTGTTGTTATTTCAAATTCAGAAGCCAAGTAAAGTAATTTTCCAGTAACAATTATCTCTATCAATCATTTCCAGTAACAATTATCTATATCAATCATTTTATGATCAAATTTTGAAAAATGATCTGATAAACAAGACAAACAATTAATTAACATCAGTATTCTTTTGAAAAGGATGGCAACATACATTGCCCAAAAGAAGGGCTCATGTGGCAATAGTAGCAACCACACATGAATCTTTCCAAAAATTTCAAGCCATTTACTCTACCTAGATGGTTAAAATGAGGTGGCAGAGGATAGGTCCGACCACGAAAATCTATGGAGTGTGGGAACCAGAAAACTTCATCTCGAAACTGAAAATATAAGAGAACACATTTTTAAGTGATATCTAATACATTTTATAGCAATGCCAACGGAGCCCCGCCGCCGCGGGGAAAAAATCGGCGTTAGCATAGAATTTGACCCTTGTGTTAGAAAAGGACCTATAACTTTAAAACTAATGCAATTAGAACAATATATTATACATCATATTAAAGCTGAGAAAGATATCTTTCC
>JBCEWB010059416.1:0-13760 GCA_039654565.1 Peronia peronii
TTTGGAGTGTTTGTACCCCCTGCTAAAAATAGACGCCGGTATTTCCAACCTTTCGCTTGGTCGGAACAAATCTATTTGGTTTGCTCCTCATTGTATGCTAAGAACTGAGCATCGAGATGAACCGAAGATAATCTTTCTTGGGCCAGGTGTGTAGCTGTAGTGACAGACAGCTGGTTCCGTCTTTGTATGTCTTCAAACTTGCCCTGCCACCTTCTTTCTTTGGTAGTTCCCTATCTGTGAAACCTGACTCTTTCACATTGTGACTGGATTAGCACAAATCCAGTATAGTGGCCATTTTGTCAGTAAAATAAGGATAGTATTAGAAGCCAAGAGAAAGCAGCTGTGGAGTTTTTAAGTTGATGATATACACACAGTTGGATTCTTTTTTTCTGCTTTGATAGAACTCATCCGTCTCATTTCTGTTTCAATTTCGGCTCTGTCTAATTATTCAGTGACGTCACTCTGCCTCCAAAGTAAAAAAAAAAAAAAAACACTTTAAAGATACACATACAGCGTATTACTTTCCTATCAACTTCAGTTCCGTTACATGCTCCTTCAATCTATAATGTTCCGGCGTTAATTCTAATTTTACTCTGCATAATGGACCATTTTGACCGTCAACCAAATTACTTCCCTTGCCAAGTACAAGATGTGTTATAAGACAAGTACTGGAAAGGAGAAAAAAAAATACTTTTTGTCTTGATATCTGAAACTTAAGTAACGGAAAATTCTGAAATATTCGAACACGTTTGTTTGTTTGTTTGTTTGTTTGTTTGTTTTTTTTTCTCATAGTGATATTTTCTTTCATATATCTGTGCTTATAACGAGAGAAAACGAGATGTTTTCCTTCTTTGCAATGCTTGTCTGACACCTCTTGTACTTGGCAAAGGGAAACAACCGAAGTGGCTGAAAACAAAAAGGGCTCATTTGGCGGAGCCCAGGCAGACAGGAGGACCATATGCACATTATGTTTGCACACTCATTCGAGACGGCACCGAAAGCGAATACAACTGCGCAACTGTTTTCTAAAATGTAGATGTATATACAAAAACAGTTAGTTCCCGCATTGAGACTGCATTGAAAGCAACGGCGTGCATGAAGTTCAATGGAAGATCGTTGTGCTCAGCCCTATTACTTCCCTTTACCAGACACAACAGGGACTGGACAAACAGTGTAAAGAGGGAAAAAAATCACTTCTGCGCTGTTTTATTTAAGACATACACCATGACAAATTCAAAAAAAATTATGATGTAAAGAGAATGTTTTCTTCTTATTGTTATAATTTTATCAAATTTTTTTGGCGATCACTCTTTCGAATGACAAGGTGTAAAGGGATTTTTTTCTCTTTACAATGTTTGCTATAGACCGCTTTGGCTGGGAAAAGGAAGTAATTTGGCTGATCAAAATGATCTCCCCTTACACGAGTCCTTCTTTTGGGAGGGGCAGACAATCTGCGAAACGATCTCCCATTGCTATTGATGTACGAGTGTTTACTAATTCTTTGCGTGCCCCTCTTTCCTTCCCCGTTTGATGAAATGACCTGTTATTTTGGATTGATTGCTCCTTGCAAAATCAACAACAACAATAAGAAAAGCAAATCTGAGGATGACAATAACACAATCTAGTAAGAAGAAGAAGAAAAAATAGGAGAAGAAAAGAAAACAAAGAAGAAATGAAACAATTAAATTGGAGCCTCGTCCGCCGCTAAACAAATTTTTCAAATATTTTCCTTTGATTCCAAAAAATAAAACAAACATACAGAAAAATATAATAATTTGGACCATTTCCCCTGATTTAGAAAAAAAAAAAGACCAATTGAAATTAACCTTTTCCGCCTCCTGCAAATATTTTACTGTCTTTTTAGATGATGTTCTCTCTTTGAAGAAACATAATTTGGCAAGAACAATAATTTCGGAACTTTTTCTCTACATACAAAAAGATGAACATTTATTTTTAACTCGTTCCTTTGTATGTAAATTCTGGATAGTTATTTTGAATGTCTTCATCAGCTTACGTTCGAACAAAAACATACTTCACAACAAGCAAACATTGCTTTAAAATTTGTTTTGATACGTCTGGATTTGGGTTCATAATACAGTGTCATTAAAAAAAACTACGCTATAACCTTTATACATTTATTCAGTTCTAAAGCATTGTTATGGACTGAATCAATACGCCAAAATCATCACTCGATATTTCAAAAAACGAAAAACAGTAGTAAACTCTAGCTTGGTCACATGTGTTGTCCATACCTTCCAGTTTTTATTTCATGTTTTACAAGTTCTCAGTGCTGAGGAGTCGCCATTTTGAGTGTAAATAAAAACCTCATCTTCCCGCGATTTCAACGGTGCCGGAAGGATTATGTAACCACGGCGGTGAAATTGACAGCCAATAAACTTGGTTAACTCCTCTATCAAATGACCACTGATTCAGTCTATTACAATGCTTTAGAACTGAATAAATGCGTAATGATTATGGCGTATTCTTTTTGAATCATCCTGTATATTTATGACCGAGGAAAATGATTGGCAGTTCTATTATTCGCACTTCTTGTTTATAACTATTTCATTCCCCTTCAATTCCTATGGTTGATACGTGCTGTCAGGTCGGTTTTCTTGCTTGTCATCTGTCACCTTGTCGTCACAATGGATTTGCTTACAAGATCTCTATTGCTTTCTCTTTTTATCTATCTAATGAACAGACGATTTATGTGCTTGCAAAATGAATATAATCGAGCAAAGAGGATCTCTTGTGGCAAAGTCTAATTACAAGTAATTAAATCAAATTTCTTCGAAAGAAAGACACAAAGCTTTGCGGATACAACAGCACGAAAGATCACAGCAGGCAATAGATGTGAAATTACCAGTAGCTGAGGAAAGCAAAGTAAACATCCCTGGAGAGTAGATGACTTTAATTGTCATCTATTTATCCATCAATATTTCCAGGCAACCATCCTTTTTCTTCTCTCTCTCTCTCTCTCTCTCTCTCTCTCTCTCGCGTGCGTGCGCTCTCTCTTTCTCTTAAAAAAAAAAAAAAAAAAAGCAAATTAAGTACATCAGCCTGAATAGAAACAGAACATGAAACAAAACAAAAAACAAACAAACAGAAACAGGAATCCAAAAGAAAAACAAAAACAAACAAAACATAGCAAAGACAAATTCACCTCTTAAAAGAATATTTCAAAATGATTCAAGACTTATCAATGTATTTACTGTTTTTTTTCTAAATGTGGCTTTCAACCTCATCCTTCTAGCTGTCAGCAATGGCGTCACTGATGATGTCAGTTCAGTGCCGAGAACAACGTAGGCAAACAATTTAAATAGGGCAAACAACGGCATCAACAACAGTTGTAGATGAAACGGCAACGACTTCACCATCATCACCACTATGTTCCCAGCACAGTAGAGCCACGACCCCAGCAGCAACTTGATGAGTAACAAACACAATGGCAATTTCAGCAAAAAGAATAACTTGACAACGTCAACGATAAGGATATATTATATTTAGCAACAACCGCGTCAGCAATGGCTGTAAACACAACGACAACGAAACTTCTATCATCACCATAACGCCCCCTCCCCCCTTCCATAACAAAAACAAACAAATAGACAAAAGTCGACTTTATTAACAACATCAAGAGTTACAACAAACCATGACGACACCAATTATAAAGATAAATACATGTAATATAAGTATGTTTTATGCAAGGATGAGAACAATAACACACACATATATATATATATATATACAGTGACCAACATAGAACAACATTGTTAGCAAACGCAACGACAACGATACCACCATCATCATGACAATGTGCCCATCACAGCAAAACAACGATCCAGCAACAACATCAAGAGTCGCAATAACAACAACAATAACAACAACAACAACAACAACAACGACAATAATAACAACAACAACAACAACAACAACTATAACATCGATGACAACAACAATAATAAGAATATACGTATATCACACACCTTAAACACATTCTCTTATCAAAAAGGAACACAAGCATCAAGCTTATCTTTTCCTAGAAATCAACACTTTTGAAATGGGAAAAGGAAACAAACAACGGATTTCTCTGATAAGTTCTCATAAAACAGGTAAAAGTTGTCTTTAAAGTCGTGGACGGACCTGTAAGTATAACAGGATCTGCCTGTCCTTTAAACCACCAATTACGACACACAGTTTTATTATTGAAAATTGGTGTACGTGAGAAAACCAACGTTCTAAAATTTGACCCCCTTCAATCACCGATGCAGTTGACTGACTTTAATCCATGCTTGTCTAATCTGTCGGAAATCCTGCATCCTGGAAAGAGTTGACTGCTTTTGCACGCATAAACCCGGATATTTGTGTTCCTTGGGTCGTAAACCAAATGGATAAAATGTGTGTGCAGTAAACAAAAAAACACCCTCTGGCTTACGCAAGACTTTGAACGGCCTGCTTGAGAAATAAAGGATTTGTAGGCAGGTGGATCGACACCATAGTATTGATGCAGGTGTGAACAGATCTGCGCCTCTTCAGAATTTGTTTTCTTTTTGTTTTTATCTTAATCTCGGAAACTATCCATAGTTTTCCAGTATTGAAATGCTTTTATTGTTATGATTAATCTTGGCATTACCTCACTTCAGTTTTATTTGGCAGATTTATAAGAGAAGTCGTGACTTTTTTCACACGAAATTTTCTGACATTTATTATTGGAACTTTTTCCTTTTGTTATCGAAAGGGCCTTTTAATGTATAAAAATATCTACTACAAATTATGGCAATAACTTTATCCTGGTTCCTATTCTCTCTCACTTTTTTCACTCTCTTCTCCCCTCTCTTCAATCTAGCTGTCTTTTGGTCTTATTTTTTCTTTCTTTTTATCTTTCTTTCTTTCTTCCTTTTTTCTTTCGTTTTTTTTCTTTTCTTTCTTTCTTTTTTTTCTCTCCCTTGCTTTATCTAGCTTTTTCTTTTGTCTTTCTTTCTTTTTTCTCTTTCTTGCTCTTCTCTCTCTTATCTTTATTTCTCTCTCTCTTTTTTTTCTTTTTTGTTTCTTCTTTTTTTTCCTTTTGTTTATTGTTGTTGTTATTGTTGTTGTAGTTGTTCATGATATACCATGTGACAAATCTTTTACAAGCTCAAATAGTGAGTGAAATAACAGCGGAAAGATCAACCTTGAAACTCATATCATGTTTTCGGTTTATTATACATCTGTTTTTTTTAACCTTTCAGATTCAATAAATACGCAAAAAAAAGAGCTATCATTGTAAGAACTGTAGGAATGCAAAACTGAACAGTATTAGAAATAAGGGCTAAATGAGGAAAAGAAAGAAAGAGGCATCAAAAAGAAGAGAATTGGAGGAAGAAAGTACAGGAAGATGATGAAGAGAAAAATGAGAGATTTGGGGAAGAAAGATGAAGAAGAAAAAGAAAAAGAAGAAGACGACGACAAAAGGCGCGAAAGTGGAGAAGACAAAAAAAGTGGGAGAAGAAAAAAGAAGAGGAAGGGGAAAAAGAAGAAAAAGAGAAAGAAGAAAAAAGAGAAGAAAAAGAAGAAGGGGAAGGAGAAGAAAATAAAAAAAGAGGAAGGAGAAAAATGGAGGAAAAAAAAGGGAGAGAAGAAAAAAAAAGAAGAAAAGGAAGGGGAAAAAGAAGAAAAGGAAGAAGATGAGAAAGGAGAAAAAAAGGAGAAAAAGAAGAAGGAGAGAAAAAAGAAGAAAAAAAAGAAGAAGAGGACGGAGCAAAAAACGAAGAAAAAGAAGAAGAAAAGGAAGGAATAAAAAAAAAGGAGAAAAAGAAGAAGGAGAGGAAGAAGAAAAAATAGAAGAAAAAGAAGAAGGCGGGGAAGGAGGAAAAAAAAGAAGAAGAGGAAGGAAAAAAAAAGAAGAGGAAGGAGAAAAAGAAAACAAGAAGATGAAGAGGAAGGAGAAAACAAAGGAAGAAAAGAAGAAGAGGAGAGAGAGAAGAGGAGAAGAAGAAGAACAACAAGAAAATGAGGAACAACAAATCAGTGATAACAATAACAATTATATAACAAATGACATCTTAAAAAAATAAATAAACACCTGAAATTTAGCCATTTTTACAGCCTTTAAGAGTGAGATTAGATCTTCATGAGGGTCTTGTCAACATTGAATGTATTAAATGTGTGTTAGACATTAATCAAAAAAATGTTTTGCTCCCTATGCAGGTGGTAGTATTGCGTTTTAATTTGTCTGTATCCGGTAAAGACCAGTAGATTGTTTCGACATTTTTTCCCCGAATCTTATTTATTTATTTATTTTTATTTTTTACAGTTGTTTTCCCACTAATGTAGCGAATCTTCCTTTCAGCCAATAAAAGATGTAGAACTGAAGCCTCGTATCTGAGAGATGGAAATGAAAATAGATGTTGTCCTTAGCCGATTTTTTTTTCCCTTCTTGTCGTGATATGCCCGCTGCTGTATAATTATATAAAACGTAATCCTTCATTGCCCCGGTAAAAATTAACAAACCAATTAAAAAAGCTTTATGTAAATAAAACTACGTCCAAAGTCTAGTTTCAGCTGTTCAAAGCATAAGGGATGGGATGAGATTAAAAGCTTCACTTTTCTCAAAAATTTAATTTCATCATGAGTTCCGTGTACATTTGAGACGGACAAAAAGTCGTGAGTTTTTGTTCCTTTATTATACACATCACGAACAAAATATTATTATTATTATTATTATTGATATTTTCTATTTTCTTACTTACAGGTGGTTCAAATCTATTCATTTGTATCTTGAAAACGTTTTCCTCCCATGAATAAGATAAAGGAAAATATCATTTTGAGTCTGTGTTTGTTTGTTTGTTTGTTTGTGTTGGGATTTAGCGGTACATCAGCACGATTACGGCTATATTGTGCCAAACACGGTAAGATACGTTTACACGTCAAGAAGAAGACAGGAAAGAAAGCGGGACAGAAGACAGGAGCAAAGAGAGAAGAGATGTCTCCCCTGGAATGTCGAGGATGGCACTCCATGGGAGACATCCCATCGATGGCGGGCTTTCACCACCTGCAGGTAGGAGCAGAGAACCTATTTATATACCCCGGGCCCCCGCGGGGCTTGAGTGTGTGTAATATATTTAACTGTAACTCAAATCTACACTACTGACAACAATTCAAAAAAAAGGAAACCACAAAATTTTGGTCACATCAAATGTCACAACACCATCTGTAAGGATATACTAGAAGGAAAGATCGAGGGAAAACGAGCGAGAGGAAGACAGCGGAAAATGTGGATGGATGACATCAAGGACTGGACGGATCTGTCTTTGGAGGAATGCACCAGAAGAGTCGAGGTTAGAGAGAGAGATAGTGAGTCTTCAAGTCTACCTCGAAAGAGATGGCATGTAACGAATCATGATTATACATGTTGGGTACACGCGAGTGTGTGTTGTGAGCGATGTTTAACAGATGTACTAGGCCATGCAAGTGTGTGTTTGTGAGCGTGCATATGTTGGCCATACTGGGTCACCGAGCGTGCCTGAGATACTCTCTAAGCATTTTGTACGGGATGGTTGTAGTCAAATCTTGTGTGTGTATTACGCCATGGGTGTGCGCACTACGTCACGGTTCTATGTGTGCGTCACGATAACAGTAGTGATTACTAGTATATTCGGGATACTTCGAGACTGTGAGAACTTGTAGCTTCGGGAGAGCTAAGGGCTCAACCAGAGAAAGTGAGAGAGGACAGAAAGAAGTGGAATGCAGTGAGAGCTGTGTGCATCGGAATTAGACAGCTGCTCTGAAGTTTGTATTATTACCAAACACCTGCAATAAATTCTGCATCATTATGACGTCGAGGAGTCCTGTTCTTACTTCTCCATTACTGTGTGCGTCTCGTCCGCATTCGCCGACTGATCACCACTTACACCGTCTCAACTAACATCCATTCACATTCGAGAGTTCGTGACATGACACAAGATGATGAGGATGAATATATTTTGTTTGTTATTAATGAGATTTTTATTGGATAACAAATCTATGTACAATTTCTGTATTTTGTTCAATACCAGCACAACCCTATTTCTTATATACAGACCCCTCGACACCACATTTTTTGGTCAACAAAAGACACGGTTAAATTAAATGTGCGCATAATTGGGAAGCAAGTTCGGCTGTCTTTCCATCCGTCTCCTTTATCCCAGTAAAGGACCAATATCTACACAGCCAAGCATACACACATTGTACATTTGAAAGATGTCAGATTTTTTTTTCTGTGTGCCTGTCTGTGTTTGTTTGTGTTGGGATTTAACGGCACATCAGCACGATAACGGCTATATTGTGCCAGCCTGTCTGTGTGTCTGTCTGTCTGGATTTATCCTTATGTCTGTTGGTGGGATAGAATGTCGAATTGTTTGTCTCTGTCTTTGTCTGTCTGTCTCTCTCTTTTTATCTCTCTCTCTCCCTTTCTCTCTCTCTCTCTCCCTCTCCCTCTCTTACACAGAACACACATTTTGGCTGTTTTGAATGAGAATAACTCAGACGCTACACGATGAAATCAGGCGCTCGTCAAGCTGAGGCGACCGGAGAAATCACGTATTTTTCAACAGTGACTGAATTTTTAACGCATTTTTTTTTCTTCACAGGCTCCTTTTATATCAATGTAAAAATGCATTTCAGAGTAAAATTTGCTGAAATAGATTGAGTAAAAGCCCAAAAATTGTAATTTAGTGGCACGTTCTAACAAAGATTAATAAGGATTTACAAAAGTGATCGGCCATTTTCTTACTAAATTGAGCTGCAGCAACAGGTCACCCCCATCGTCTTTGACTGCCAATATCTCGACTTCTACTTAGGTTAGAACAAAACTTTTTTCGCACACAGAAAAATGAATAAGCTTAACGTTGGTACCAATAACTCCATATGCTCAAAATTTGACAAGAGCCTACCTGATTTCATTGTGTTGCATCTCAAATGAATTTGATTTTTAACTTTTATTATTATTATTATTATTATCATTATCATTATTATTATTATTATTATTACTATTATTATTATTATTATTACTATTATTGCTTAACTTATTTTGTTTTCAAACAATGTCGGTCTCCGGAAAATGAGCAGCCACAGCAAGTCACCCTCACTGCAAAAAGCATGTCATCGTGTAAATCTGTGGGTGTGAATCTGTGAGCGCATAAATGTGGGTGTAGTTGTGTGCATCGTGAATGCAACGATCTCAAAAGCTCTCAGAAGAGTGCAGCTGCAGCCTTTGGTGGCCTTTTGCTATTTTACATCCGCCTCCTTGTGAAACCGGGCATATCATTGGAGGAAAATCAGAGATGATGAACACAATTGTTTGTTTGTTTGTTTGTTTTGTTTTGGTTTGGTTTGTTTTTCAATGGATTGTTCAGGAAATGTGACAATTTCACGCTATTTTTACCGTTTGATTGCTTTCTCCTTTTTTTTATTTATCTTCCTTTCTCAGTCTCTCTCTTCCCCTCTCCCTTCCCCTTCTTCCTCCTTCTCCTCCTTCTCTCCCTCTCTCTCTCTCTCTCTCTCTCTCGCCTCTTCATGTCTGTTTTGCTAAAAAGTGTTCTTTATTATATGTTTCTGTGATTGTCACAATGCCTTCAGCTCTTTTTTTCTTTTTTTCTCTCTCACTTCTGAGAATTCTGTACTTAAACTTTCCATCCCTTCGTCAGTTGTGGTTTCTTTGTCACTTTCCATTCTCATCCTGTCCTTTCTTTCCCTCTCATCCCCCCGCCCCCTCCCCCCTCTTATTTCCTCTACTATTTTCTTTTTCACTGTTCCCCTTTTTCTCTCCCTCGCTCTCTCGCTCTATGTGTGTGTGTGTGTGTGTATGTGTGTGTGTGTGTCCCTCATTCTTTTTCATGTTCTTCTGTCTGTCTCTGTTCAGTCGCATGCTATATTAGTGTAATGGGACATACTTAATTATTCCCCTTTTATCAGTCAAGAGTTGCTTCCCTTGTCAGAATATCAATAACGTGATTACTGTGTTATATTTTATGTTCATTATCTACGTAGGTCCTTGTAATGAATCATGATTATACATGTTGGGTATACGATGTTTAGTGGATCGTAATTGTATACACTGGGCCCATGCAAGTGTGTGTTGTGGGCGTGCATATGCTGGCTCCTGGAGATACTGGGTCACCGAGCGTGTCTGAGATACTCTCTAAGCATTTTGTACTGGATGGTTCTAGTCAAATCTTATGTGTGTAGTACGTCACGGCTGTACGCACTACGTCACGGTTTTTTGTGTGTGGCAGTAATTGGTTGTGAGGACTTGTTTGTTCGAGAGGGTTCGAGATGCGCACTACGTCACGGTTTTATAGTAGTACTGAGAGCTTATAGGTTCAAGATAGTGTCTATATAAGGGCTCAGCCGGAGAGAAGGAGAGAGAAAGTGCAATGCTGTGAGTGCCGTATGCATCGGAGTCAGACAGCTGTCCTGAAGTTTATATTGTTACCAAGCACCTGCAATAAATTCTGCATCACTTCGACGTCGAGGATTCCTGTTCTTATTTCTCCATTGCTGTGTGCGTCTCGTCCGCATCCACCGCCTGATCACCACTTACAACGTTACAACTAACACCCATTCACATTCAAAAGTTCGTGACAGTCCTCTAAGGATAATTATTTACCACCTAATATGATGTACCTGTCTATGTCCATATCCTGCCTGAGATGTTGTATTTCTGATGTCTGACATTCTGTATGATAATGTATGTGGCTGATTATGAATATGTATTAACACTAGTAAGTAGTACTTTTTTTTCACTGTCTGGAATGATCTGAGTGCAATAAATCAAGAAGATCGCCGTGGCTCTGTGGTTTGGCGTCTGCTTCAAGGTGGAAACAACTCACGTCTTTGAGGTTGTGGCCGGGATCGACTTGCGGGTCCTCCACCGAGGGATGGAAAGACACGAAGATCGAAACCTGCATTTTTTCAGCTACTCAACGGTTCCCTGGCTTCCTCTGGGTAGGGAAGCCCGACGTCTAGCCTTCTCGGATAAGGGCGAATATAAGTGGGGTGGGGGGGAAGAAAAGCTCTGAAATATGGTCTTTGCTAATATATATATCTATACATATATATGTGTGTGTGTGTATGTGTTAGTGTGTATTATTTTTTGCTTTCTTTTAAAAATTCTGCCTTGTCTGAAAGCAAACATAGTATTACAAAGTGGATATGTTCTTTCTGGTGTATTTGCGCCATGGTCAGTCAACGGATGTTCCGGTTACTGTCAAGTCAACCAAGATTTGGCCACTCTGATTTGCTATAATTATGCAGTGGTAATTTTTTAAATTATGCAGTTTTCGTGTACAGATGAATGTCTTGGTTAAACAAAGACAAACACTAGCATATTTCATATCAGGAGTTAAAATCATTTACAACAATTGTTATTTTTGGACCAGTAATGGAAAAAAAAAACTTTACCCACAAAGCACAGAATATCTGTCATTCATAGATGAGTGCCGTCTATAAACAAATAAAAAAAAAAAAACAAGCCTGTTAATTTCACTTCAATTCAGGATTTCAGATCCTGTATTAAAAAGTATGAAACCACGGGTGAACGAAATTCTCTACTCACAAAACATGTTATAACTGTCAAATATGTAACATGTGAGTGACATCCTGAAACACAAAAACACTCAGCAAATTGGTTTGGTTTTGGTTTGGTTTATGTTGATATTTAGCAACGCATCAACTCAGACCTTACAAGACAAATCGTAAGAAGCAGTCTCTGTTCCACAAAGCATAGAAAAACTGTCATGCATAGATGACGGTCGTTCTTAATTAACTCTCAAAGATTCAGACTAGTTTTAAAAACCAAAGCTAGTGCTGTCGTAAGGCAGAAGAAGTGAATTTCAGTATTTATGTTATAAGATCAATTTACTGAGTGAATATTGGCTGGTTTGATGTAACTCTGAAATTATCATCTCTTACAAACCAAGGAAAATCTTTTTTTTTTTTTTTCTATGCATCAGATGTGTCACTCTGGGTTTCAGAGAGTTAAAAAGGGCGGATAAACAGCCCACTTCACTACAGGATTTCAGCTCCTCTATTTCAAGCAGTAACGCCAGTGATGGTTAAAACCCTGTAGTAATATAACGTAGATCTACTGTCATACGGCGTACATCAAATGAGTACCGTCCTTAAACAATGACAAGAGAACACTTCAAGTCAGGACTTCCCAGGCCGGCCAAGGACAAACCCTTGACCGCGATACATCTCATCCTGGACAGGTGAACCCGGAAGCAGAAACTTCAGCGAAAAACAGACAGATGCACTGGGTTATTCTTTAACGAAGATGTCATCATTTGAAACGTCTTCACAGAGGGACATTTATTTATTTATTTATTTATTTAGTTATTTATTTATTTATTTATTCATTTATTTAAAGTTTGATCAGAATCTAAGTGCCATGATCAATATGTTCTCACTGGAAAGACATTTAATATATCGCACTCCCCATACACGATCTTACCTTCCAGTATTCTTTTTGCGACTACTAAAATTTCAAGTGGGGTATCTTTCTCAATCAATTCTTAAAAGATTCAAGATCGATCCTTACATATTGACAAACAAACAATCAAACAAACAAAAAGCCGAAGTTTGATCTGCCTCACATAGTTCCCCAAAACTGGTCTGTCCAAATTGGAGAGAGCTGAAGGCCACAAAAATGAACAGAAAGAGACAAGGCGGAAAACAAGGCGAGAAAATCAGATCACCATATTCACACAGCCCTTCATTTACACATACTCCAAAAGGCTATGCCCATCAAACATCCGTAGATTCAGTAATGAAAAGCTCGAAAAGTGCAGAAGAAGACAACCAGACCTAAGTAACGATTACTGCACCAACGCAGAAAACTGACTGTTCTAACAATTCCCATAGCCAAATAGAGTCGGGGAGTGATAATGTTCTGCTGTAGAGTTTAGAGATATGGTTTAAGGACAACAACAACAGCAGCAGGAACAGCAACAACAACAACAGCAACAACAACAAGCAAACAAAGAAAGAAAAGAAATCAAAACAAACAACACAAAACAACATAAAACAAAGCATTCATCAACGTTTTCTCAGGTTTCCTTATGATCTTTCCAAGTTATACTGTAACTAAGATTTCACATTCATCAAACATGCATTGACAGGTAGGGAACCTTATCGCTGTAAAACGTACTGGTGATGTTGTACGACAGCAAAAAAAAAAAAAAAAACAGCAATAGAAAAAATTCGTGAACAAAATATGTCCCAGAGTTTAAAATACTGAATATTATGAAGATGTGCAAAGTTTGGTAAATAATATGTTTCTCTTATTACATTTGGGGGGGGGGGGGGGGGGGGGTTCTCTCTTCGGCGTTAATTGTTTTCTATCTCTGCAAAATCGTTGAAAAGTTGATCCACTTCCACGTCGATGTCTAGGAATAAATAAATTTTTAAAAAGTATAGACCAAAAAAATATGGGCGACTGTCGGAGTTACTAATTGAACCACTCAACCAGTTATTAATGCTACTAAATAATGTTCGCCACCAGCCGTGGTGAACATGGGTTAGTGTGAATCGTTGTTGTTTTTTTAAAAGTCAACCATCTGCTTTACAACTTGTGCTGGGATAAGAGCGGGACGTGAACAAGTGATGATGTCATCTCTCTTGTCCTCATAAGGACAGCGCCTCATAAGGGCGAGTGGCTCCGACATAAACAAGAACAACAACAACAACAACAACAACAACAACAACAACAACAACAACAACAACAACAACAACAACAACAACAA
>JBCEWB010059427.1:0-13759 GCA_039654565.1 Peronia peronii
CCGCATCCCCACTTCAATCTTTTTGATATGTTATGTGTACATTCTGCCTATATATCCTTGGACAGTAACTGTTATCTATGACTAATGTAAATGGTATTGATAATTATTGCAAGTACTCACTCAGAGAATAGGATCCTGTTGGTTCGCTCACCCGATTCCCACACATCTGTCCAAGAGCCCACCAGTGTTGAGGACTTCCACTGAATGACTACCAAACTGGATATCATCATTCCCAGTTGGAAAGTGTCCGTCCACAGCACAGCTTTCATACCGCCCTTATGAGAAGACAGCACAAAATGTCTAGCACAGAAACTCTCACCTAAGACCATGATATATACCAGATGTCGTGTCCTCCATTGCCTGCATTATGTAATTAATTTATTTTTAAAAATTATTATTATTCTCTATATCAGCTTTTAGAAATAGTTGTGCAAAATGGGAAACTTGAGATATCGTAAACAATCAGATTTCCACCTACTGAATTTGATTTCCTCTGGATGGAATGGCTTGCAAAACACAAACACCAAAGTCAATTCCATACTAAATCAATTAGATTTGCATACATTAACGTGCAAATTAGATCCCGTTTATGTAACCTACTAAACAGGCGATTAACATCTTGCAGTTATATATAATATACATGTATATCTTTTCAGAAATCAAGGGAATCAGAAAAAGCAATTGCCTTTTCTCAAACTGTGTCTGTAGAATCTTCCCTGATGTCATAAAGTTTGTACCAATATGAAACAATATCAGTGAGCAGTGTTCACTTCTTTGAAAAACATAATTATGCAGGGCTTCGCTTTATCCAGTCTCCTCCTGTTTTTTTCTGTTGTTGGTTTTCCTCGCTTTTAAATCATAGATTTTACTTTCAGTGAATGCTTTGCCTTATTAGTGACAAAGTAACTCATCCAAGACAAGATTGAAAAAAAAAAAAAGTTTGTTACCGAAAAGGTTTAGGCCTACATATTTAGAAGGCCATCAGATATTTGCTTACCAGTGCAGTGTAGATTGTGCAGACACTTCCTACAGAGATGATGGAGCCCCAGAGTGTGAAACCCGTCACTAAAACAGTGAAAAACATCAAAGCAAAACACATGATCTGAGACAAATGATGTAGATTTTCTGCGTGTATCATACTGTGGCATTCTATAAAACAAAATGCTCTGAAAATAAGTTATTGTACCTAACAAGATAATGTTGTGCTCGAAAATGGCACTAGAAATAGTCGGTTCAAGGTAACGAGATATCGATCGAATGAAGAGCATGCTGGGCAATGCCATGTGGACTGAGAGTAGAAAGTAAGTTTCTCGGATGGAATATCCAAGTCCATGCGCACAGGGCTGCCGTAAGACACAACATAATGTAGTGTATCGATTCAATCAGAGATTGGTCACTGATACAAGAATTTCGACAAACTTTGTAAAGTAGTTTAGCCAAGAGCAAATTATTGCATTATCTTCACCTCTAGAATTACCATCATCTTCAGTGCCCGTGAACTTTTAAAGAGTTTAGAATATCGATCTAAGGCTTCCATTCACCTCACTCTTCAAGTATTTTATCATTTTATTTCATAAGCGCCTCTTCACGCCATGGTTCAAATGTCTTCTCCAGTAGATCCATGGCCAACTCCGTATCCTCCCTTCTTGTTGATTCCAGTGGGTCTGCTTGACTCTCCCATTGACACTGCATGTGAATATCCTATCTAATGCCATTCCCGTCCATCAATTTCTTCCTTCACTGATACCGGTTTGATCTTTTCAGCACTGTGCATTCTTAGTTTTACTTTTCGGCGCTTATTTAATAATATTTCCCAGTATTAATTGATGAAGGTTTGAAGTTTTCGACAATGAATAGTGGTTGTTACCCAAGATTCTGAATCACTCGGCAATACTGATTGCAGTCACAATTTCAAGACACCAGAGCGGTGCAGATTATTATTGTAATCATCACAGACATAGAAGCAGGCAATTAACAAAAATATTCCTAGTAATTCATCAAACAACGAACAATTTGACAAAGTAGTGACGGCGTCAGGGAGTAGGCTACATAAATCCAAATTAGACACTGTTTCTTGGTATATCCCAGATGCTGGGAAATGCAATGTTCATAATTCTTTTCTGTAACGCGTCTGGTTTTATGGAATTAGAGAGATATTTCCGTCTCCAACCTGGAACACCACTTGCGCAAATTTCAGGAGTCCTCTCTAGGCTCTTGGCTATCTCAGTGATCTTTGATGACAGAAATGAAGATGATAACGGTAAGGTAAAAATGATGCGAGAAGGATCGTGTTGAAAATGTGAACTTTGCTATCCTGCCGACAGCTTTGTGTTTATCTGACATTGTATCTGTACTTAATAACTATCATAAACAAGAGCCAGATATGAACTAGCTATGCAGGAGAACCCAGAAAATGTAGGGAAAAGAAGACAAATAAATTAAAACACAATTCAAACGAAAATGGACAACTACCAACTAACCGGAGTGTAGAGCCAGGCTGGGGGCATACAGGACAATGGACATGTAAATCATCTGTGAGAGAGAGACAGGGGCATTGACGTACTTACAAGGATTCAATTTAATTCACTGCACGAAATTATGAAAAACAAACGCAGATGTCTCGTACAGTGTCTTGTAGCCAAGTTTATGACATTAGCCAACCTCTTAATTTGTTTATTTGCTTAATTTTGTACGGTATGTGTTTTGTTATGCATGTCTGTATGATTCAGTTAATTCCTATATTGAAGAGACTGGGTGACAGTTTTTAATGTTGTGTTCAGGGTTCTGGCTATTCTTTTAACCAATAACAACATAAGATGAAAGGATGTTAAATACTGTCGACTGCCATTTTTAACTTGAATGACTGAGATTAACCACCAAATGGATCCGGTCCTTAGGCACAGAGAACTAAGATAACTTTCTTCTTTCTGTTTTTTTCTTCCAGATTTCAAGTCTTGATTAACTTGATTTTCTGTAATGTTCTAATGTTCATCACTGTTCCTCCCACCCTCTAGCCCCCCCCCCCCTCCCCCCTCTTTTTGTTGACGGCCAGAGAGTGTTTGTTTATATTTCCGAACACACTTGTTTTGCACATTTTGCGTCTTTTATTTATTTTCACCAACTTTGAAATAAGATACACAGATGCTGATTACGTTATGACCAGGCATACTTTCTGTCAATTCATTTCACTTTCAGCTAAAACCCAAACAATCTTCTCTTCCCTTGCATTAGATCCAGAAATGCTGGTTATATATTGTTGTTGTTTGTTTTAGTGTTTCTTTTTCGTTGTTGTTCTTTAAGAACTATTCTAAGCTGCGATGACCTATGGGCTCAAACCTGACCTCACCGACAAAACAATGTACTTCGTAATCATCACAATTTGATGTACAAGTTTCACATGACTGTTTATTCTCTGCTGCAGTTTTATTACCATTTTGATAAGTTGGTTTCTAACATTCTTCATCAACCAAACGTAACACTGAGTGGCATGGTTAATGAATAACAAATCATTGTTATGTACAGTGTGGACCAGAATTCATTATTCACTTATTAGTTATATTTTTTGACATGTCTATTTTACTGTTATTGCACTATTTTATTATTTCATTTCTTAACATGCTTAATTTTATTGTTACTACATTGTTTAAATTTATTATTTAATTTCTTAACATGTACATTTTATTGCTATTGTATTATTTATATTTACATTCTTATTTCCTAATATGCTTAATATTACCTTTGTACATTTGGGATTTTAAGCACATTTAGAAATATAACTGATAAGTGAATAATGAATTCTGGCCCACCTTGTATTTATTTGTTCATTAAACGTCTTTACATATCTGTCTTATCACAACATAATGTTCATTCGGGGCTACAGATCTTTATCGAGAACAGTCAGATTTTATCAAAGTATGTTTAAAGTTTTATTTAACCTCTGTGCATGAGAACTCCAGCTTACCATCTGAAAGACAAATGTGCACGAAGCTACAGTCCGTACACCTCGGGCAAATCGTAACTCCAGATACTGTATGTGTGAGGAAAGACTTGGCGTTAATGCATTATTTTGTGTTTCTATACATACCACCATTTTTAATACTTATTTAATTCTTAGGTTTAGGTCGATATCAACAATAACATGGACGTCGATTTCAAATGTTAAAGTGAAAATACATGGCAAATATATTATTAAGTTCTATGTAGATCTTAGGATATACAAAGACATGGATACTTTAAATACCAGACATCTTTATAGGATCGTTGTACTTTAGTTGTACTTAACATTATGTATATAATCTGTTAAAATAAAGCCAACTTTAGCATTGTTTCACTAGGTCTGATTTTAACAATGTTTGCACCAGGGCCAAGATTAGCTGATTGACTGTCTAATCAAAGCAAATTCAAAACCAACAGCGCTCACCTCGTATGCACTTGTAAGATTTAACTTATAGAAGATAGGAATGTAAATGTGAGCCGCACCAGCAATGACGAAGAAGTATGATATTCCAGTGTACCAATACATGGTGGTATAGTTATACATCTCTGCTGGCGTTCCTAGCAAAGTAATGGCGGACATGAAGCTTGCCAAGAGGGACATGCCCACCGGGAAACTAGACATATTTCTACCAGCCAGCAGAAAGTCTGCAACACTTCTGCGGTGTCGGTCTTTCCAGGCATAGAAAAGTCCGATCACAGTCGAGACGCTGAGGATGACCACAAATATTGCATAGTCCAACAATCTAAACGTTTTCACACTCCCAGTGTTGAAGCTGTAGTTGCCATAGTAAATTGGCTCACGGGGACCCCCTGGTATGTAATCACTAGGACTGCTTCCCATAGTTTCAGGGTTGTCTTCTAGTGTGTGAACTTGTGAACCGTTGCTGTTTTCGAATGTATGCTGACAATGAAAGAGAAAACATTTACGATTATTAGCTGCTGTTAACTTTCTTGCATTTTAGATGCTACATCGTAAATGTGATGAAAAAGAGAAAAATAAAGAGAAAGAGTGAAGGAGTCAAATAATATGACAGTGAAGAACTGAATATGTCAAATGATTTCTGTAGAACATTGTAATTTGTAGCTTTATTGTTCAATTTCGCTGGACTACTAAGTATTCGGTTTATAGAACCGAGAAATGTCACTCAGCGAAACCAAGGGCGGATTTTAATGTTTATCGTAATCTAATTGCAATATTTCAGACGTTTTCATAGCCCATGAAAATGATACAACGATGGGAAATTATGACTTGTAGCAATATTTCCAAAATTACAGAGCTGATGCATCCCGAGATACCGTTAATTATAAAAAAAGATCTACATTTTGTTTGTAAGACATCGCTCTACCGTGAGCTGCCATTCTATGTAAAGATGTCATTATAGACAACTTTTTAAAACTATTTCATTGTAGATCTAGAATATATTTTGTACTGTTTGTTTTGAATTCTCCTTATGTATAACAAGTCGCAGCGATGAGGACTTCCGAGGAAGCTGAATATTTGATATTCCACCTTCGATTACAGAATTAGAGAGTTGAGGTTCTATCATGACAAAGTCGAAATAAGAAATCTTTTTCGTAATATTGTTTGCGCTCCATTTGTGTCGACTCCCATCGGAAAGACAGATGGGAAATGACGTCAACACTTCGAAACGTGACAGTATTGAAAAAAATTGATTAAATGGAAAAATTACGGTTCAAAGCAATAATTTTGATTAAATATCCTCCTCAGTCATCTTTTTCTTTTTACAATAATTAAGGCTTCGACCAACGGTTCTCACCAAGGAACTTCGCCTAAAGTTGCATAATACAGATTAAATTTTGTAAAAACGCTGAAACTTCAAATAGCTTTGTTTTCTTAAATCGTTGATACTGTTTGTCTTTTATTGGTTCAATGGTCTCTTAACCGGTCACGATCGTTGGAGCCTGAGCTGATGGATCCACCAACTTCTTCTGTTTGTGCTTCTGTCATGTATGTGAATTTCGGATTCTCCTTTATTACTTTTCTTTTGACAGTTCTCTATGAAAAAAGAAAGACTACACCTCTCAAACCCAGAGAAATTTTTAAAACACCAAATAGTACTGACGTACATAATGCTGAATTTCTAAAATCTTATTATGAGATCATCTGTGTTGATTGACAATTTGTCTGCTTAAAACGTCTGTGCTGTGGAAATATTTTTTTTCCTATCAAACATTCAACATTTCCTTAGCTTTATGTTGTCTGAAACCATTCCTAGCTTTGTGTCAAATATATCACTCTTGGCCCCAGAGTCAATCACAGCCTGACCGGAAGAGAAAAAAAGATATCTAGAGATATCATATGAGAGAATGTCTTTCTCATTTAAAATGTTACTACGATATTAAAGCGAAACAGTCCAACAGGGGCATATAATGAGAGTATCCTAAATTGAGAGACAATTTGTCATTTATCTATATCCATTTTCACTTGAATTCTCTTGGCGCTCCGATTCTCAGCACACTAGCATGTTTTTTTTTTTTTAACACTTCTAGTAAAGAACCCACGGCTTTCGTGGGATTTTAAAAATAAAGTTTGAATCGCTGCTGCCCTGCGACATCCCCCCGCGGAGGCTGGGGGTATATAAGTAGATTCTTTGCTCCCACCTGCAGGCGGTGAAAACCCGCCATCGGTGGGATGTCTCCCATGGAATACCATCTTCAACATTCCACGGGTGGCATCTCTTGCCTCTCTCTCCTTGCTCTTGTCTTCTGTCACGCTCTCTTTCCTCTCTTATTTTTGACGTGTGGCACACACATAATCTTACCGTGTTTGGCACAATATATCTGTGATCGTGCTGATGTGCCGTTAAATCCCAACACAAACAAACAAACAAACAAACAAGCCCTGTGAGTCAAAGTATATGGTAAGCGTGTGCACCTCGATATTGGTACTGTGGATGATTGAACTAAGGGTTACTCGAATAAAAAGTTTCTGTTGTTTTGGACTCTCTGCGAGCGGAAGCGGAGGAACAACAATAAATATAATGCGTCATTCTGTTGGACGTACAATTTGGATCAAACACCCTCGCAGATATAGTACTGAATTATTGTCGCCTTTTTAGAATAACGTCATACATAATAAGTTTTTTGTTTTTCGTTTATGTAAGTAGAAACACATATATCCATAGGTCCAAATTTCAGATGGATACACTCAGCAGCTGTCGGGTCCATAAGCCTTTTATGGAATTTGTTGTAGATTTATAGATCTATATAGATTGCAAAGGTTGTGCCTATCTAGCGGCTCCACTTCTTTTTTTTTTTTTAAGCGTCGACTTTCTTTGATCTTATTTTATCTTTGAATAGTATTTGTTCTCAGAAAGCCAAATGCACCACAATACAATTTAACATACCATTAACCTGCAAGGCTCAATGGACTTTTCTGAATCTCCATGAGACTTGGGCACGCGGTAACTGAAACTCATTTGTAAATAAAGACTCAAAATATCGAATCTTGTGTAAACTGAGATAGTTACTCCATCTTTCTTACTGCCCTCTGTGACTGTTGCTATGACATTGTGTTGCACGAAATGGATCCATATGTATTAACTGATCACATTGTTCCACATCATGTGACAACTCACTATGTTGAACAAACATGATAGGACTGAGAGATTCAAAACTAATCCACTGAAAGGAAAAACTGATTGACTGACTGAGTCACTGACTTACTTACTTACTCAATCACTCACTCATGCACTCTCTCACACATCACTTACTTACTCACTCACTCACTTACTCCATTCACTCACTCACTCACTCACTCACTCACTCACTCACTCACTCACTCACTCATTCATTAATCATTCACTCACCACTGACTGACTTCTTCATCTGTTAGATAGCATTCACTGCTCAATACGTAGATATCAATTTTTATGTCTTCTTAAATCTTATTAAGAATCTTACCGTTCTCTTGATGAACATCATCTACACATACACAAACCTGATCGATCACTGAGATAACTAGAAATAATTTTCTTTTTCACATTATATAGTCACCAGCTAGAATCGGTGTCAATAAACAAAAAGGAATAACATGTAGACTAACGAAATTATTTGCTCGTGGCAAAGAAAAAACAATGCAACACATACTGGGAATTATTAGAAATACATGTAATCTATTTAGAAAACAATAGGTAGAACAATTTCCAAATCCCCTGAGATATACAGCTATAAATGGAAGAGACATGATTACATAAACGAAGGCCTTCACACGGATAACAATTTATTGATGTTGGTTCGGTTCTGTACTGTATGGAGTTTCAGATCTTAAACATAAATAAACAAATAAAGTGCATAAACAAACACCACAATAGCACATGAACTACTGATAGTTTTGAAAATATCAATGTAAATATTTACTTTGTCAATAAAACTGCATTTTGAAATTTGTGTAAAATTAATAATAATAATAATAATAGAGAGCATTTATATAGCGTTTTAGCAAGATAAAAAGTATGTTCTGCTTTAAAACAATTTCCATTCATATAGCACTTGTTTCTCTTGTTCCTATCTGGGCTGTATGCGTCTTTCTCGATTCTAAAAATTAGTCATCTCCAGCTCTCTAAGTCTCCATCTCTGTCTCTTTCTCTTACCCTCTCACTCTTACCCTCTCTCTCTCTCTTACCCTCTCTTACCCTCTCTTTCTCTCTCTGTCTCTCCAGCTATTGCTGTCACTTTTCTCTCATCCTATCTATATCTCTTCTGTCCTGCTATCTATCTCTCTATTTCTCTTCATTTCTCCGCTCGCTTCAAATCTCTCCCACCCCCTCCATTTATGTTTCTCGTCTTTCTCTCTCTTTCTCTCTCTCTGCAGCTATCAGTTATCACTTTATCATTTGTCTCATTCCATCTGTCTCTCTCTTTCTCAATCTTTCTTCGTTTGCCCCTTCATCTCTCTCTTTATATTTCTACACATCTCTCTATGTCTCTTCGTCTCCACCCCGCCCCCTCTTCCTCTAGAGCCCTGGCTTCCTTCTTCACGATTCCAGCAGCAATGCCAACCATAAATAATATAATAGCAGATGTAAGCAGTTTCCCTCTGAAAGCTCTTCATATATGATATAAATTTATGTACTGCTCTACAGAAATCAGAAGACCGTGGCATTTTTTAAAATTTTCAGTTAGATTATGCCTGTACTAGAGGTTAATTTACAGAAGCTAGATTATGACAACTCTGATCTATCGAGGGGAATAAGCGCAACAAGGATTTCATAAACTTCACAATATATATATATATATTACGTGAGCATTTACAAATCAACCTAACTGTTGCCCATAAATATCCACTGGAAGATTCTTTATCAAATAAATGAATAAATATCTTTGAAATTGAGAGGCGTTTTGTGCTTTGTTCAATAGAATGTACAAGTGAAAGGAGGAAAAAAAAAGGACCGATCACTATACTTAGACAGTGGTGCATTTCATGTCTTGACGATATGCTTCTCTTAGTGTGTCTTTTAACACAGTGGCAGCTGTAGATACCATCGAGCTGGTTTTAGATTCACAGAACTGGGCGCAGAGACGTAGTAGTACAAACTACTAGCTACTCCCATTGAGATTTGTTTGATCACCGGTCAGCTCGTATTAGGACAAACAGGCAGAGCACCAAATTAGTGTCCATGTGTAATATAATAGACAATCTATATGTGCTTAACAAAATAAATATTTCAAAGCTAAAATGTACTTTCAACAAAATCTGCATTACTGGTGCACACATCCATGTGCAGACAGTACTGTAAATAACTAAAAACTATGTTTCTTGATTATAATGTTTGAACATGTACAACATCATTAAAAAAAAAGCCAACTGATAGCTTCCAACAGAAGCTAGATTATGACAACTCTGATCTATCGAGGGGAATAAGCGCAACAAGGATTTCATAAACTTCACATTTAAGCACATTTACAATCTCTCTGTTTCCTCTATCATCCTTTCCTATGATGAAATTAGTTCTTTTTGGTACATTTGACATTTAGCCTCTAGCTATAAAGCATTGAGATTTAAAAGTGTCACTTTATTCTTTGAAGTGAGTAACTTACTTACTAAAACGTGATAATCATGATCAATAATAAAATGACAATGACACTGTGTCCAAATGTGCTGTAGTTAAGTTGTACATGTAATGTACAAAGAAAAATATATTGAAAAAAAACATTCAGAATGAGCAGAGGCAAAGTGGAATTCATATGGTCAGAGTTTCTTAGAAATCTGGCTGTCTAGATTCTGTCAGTGAATTAAGACAAGGTTAGAAGGTCTAGAAGTCTTCGCTAATTCCGGAGGCCATAGGTTATTTTATATAAATGTACAAATCCCTTAGCCCGTCGTAACTGATGCCAAAACGGAAGAAAAGCTAGGGTAGTATGTATCAAGGAAACTACCGGGGAATGGTTCCTCACCTGTGTCTGTTAAGGCGCCCTTTTCTCTCTCACTCTCTTTCTTCCTGAAACAGATAGTGAGTGAGGATCAAGTCGCTAGTATTGGAGGAAAAACATCACAAATTTCAGAAAATGAAGAACTTGCCAACTTAGTAATTGCAAATAATTGCAAAGAAGATCCAAGTCATAGCCAATACAAACACTAGAACCACACAGCATGGCTAAGAACGTGAAAATGTGCAGCCATTCAAATATTCACGGGCAATCACCAATAACCAAGGATCGAAATCTAAAATCCTTACAGGAATTGCACAATGACTGCATTTGACAGACTCAAGTCAATGACGAGACATGACAACATTATCATGGAACACAAGATCAGACTCTTATGGCCACTGATATTCTCTATCTTCTATATGCACGTGAGACATTGATGTTGACAGTCAGATTGTAATGGAAAATGTGGGCGCCAGAGGTAAAATGCTACCGAAATATCTTGGTATCTCATATCACCATACTACAAAGGAGCAGGTCCGCAAAACTGTCAGAAAGTACAGTGGCCCTCAGGAAAAAAGTTAAATTGTGAAGAAAACAATACAGTCATGTAACAATATCCAGCGACCTTGTTAAAACTGTGCTAAATGGGAAATATAAAAGAGGTGGGCAGAAATAAAGGTGGGCCGACTATATTCCGTAAAGGATGAAGAGAACATCTAAGAAGACCCAGGCCCTGGCCCACGACCGCAATGGATGCAAACGATTAGTGCAAAACTCGCTAGGAGGCGCTCCGATGACTCCAGACTGAGTTAAGGCTAAGTAAGAAGGAGAATAGATCAATGTGATATTTGTACATTATTAAAAACAGGTACTATATTATAAGATTTGGGGCTACTATGTGAAGTACTACATAAAACAAACGTGGAAAACAATTCGCTCGCTTTGCCGGGATTATAATTAAACAGGGAAAGAAATAAGGCAGATAGATCTCTTTCTTCACAAAGAATTTGGTATAAAAGTAAAAATACTTTTTTGAAAACATATGATAAAAACATGTGATAATTTAATTAATTTTCCTTTGAAGGTGGAGTAGCAGGGAGGTTTGGGTCGCTCTTGAGATATGGTAAAGAAAGGACTGGAGCAGGTGGAAGAAAATTTTGACATAGTTGCAACAGAGTGTTTTCTCTGGTCCTTGTGAGATTTCAGTTAATCATTAGTAAGTTGTGCGCTTCCAACTTTGAACAATAGCAGATCTTTCTTCTTTAATTGTTCCCGAAAATGATATGGTCTTTGAGGTCTAATATTTGTTGTTAAAAATATTTCAAATATATGATATAGTTACTTCCATTGTTATTAAGATTGTTATTTTATTTACTACCAAAGCACTGGCTTGTAGACTCCGCGAAATAGTTTTCTCGTAGCTCTATATTCATTTTACCATAAAGTCCACTTATTGTGCAAGCCTGAGAAAACGTGTAAAATAAAGTACACTTTCAGTTTTGGACATTTATAACCTAAAAGCTGGAAAAAAAAAGTCATTGATTTTCTATGTATTTACGAGGCTTAAAATTATTATCTGCACAGTTCTCAACAACTAGTGACTACTTTGATGAAAAATCTAATTAATGAGCTTTATGTCGGGCCAGATCACATTTGTTATTGTTGTTTTTCTGAGTTTTGATTATGTTCAAATGAGACATTTTCACATATTAATTTCTCGTAATTATTTCACCACGAAATCTGCCTCCTTCCAGCCAAGATTATCATTAGGTGATCTACTATTAAACCTTGAAATTCTAATCTTCAAGGTCCTTTTTCCATAATGGTTCACGTCCAAGGGTTAAAGAAATGTGAATCTGTCGGTAATCACTACCAATGTCAAGTCGGATAATTCCCGTGTCTATAAAGATTTTTTTCCTGGTCACATGTTGAGAGATGATTCACTTTGCTAGTCAACGTTGAATTTTAACTTTCACTTCTCTTCATGTAAAGGCCCCAACCATTTGAGGTCAAATCTCACGAAGTAAATGCCATCATTTATAAATCATCTCCAGCCAGAAACGATCACTTTAGGGATCCATCACAGATGGGTTGAGATTTTTCCCTCTTCGTCAAAGTTGTTTGTGGTGGCCACCCCATTTTCGAAGGCGTAATTCTCCTTCTCTTTCAGTTTGACATCTTTCTCTGAGACAGTGTATCCATTTGTAGTGCCCTCATGATGTTTTTCATCCTTCTTGTCGTTTTTCTGTCAGAAGAAGAACAAACATTATTGCGCCATTTTTTTAAGTAAGTATCAGAAGAAGGACAAACATTGTTGTGCATTTTTTAAAGTAAGTCTATTAATTGCTCTCAGTATACACTAGATTTAGATAATATATATGCGTCCTATTAATAGAAGTAACGAAGGGATCTTAAACGCAATGTAAAATATGATTTATTAACGAAGCTGTTCAATACGAATTTAGACCAATCTGTCACATCCACAGAAAATATTAATAAATTTAACAAATGATAATGAATACGAACACAAATATATTGAGGTAAATTTATAGAAATCCTCAAAATCCCGTACCCCGTCATGATTGATACCAAAGCGGAAGAATTTCCGAATCTTTTCCGGCAAGAAGGAAAAGGGGAAGATAATGTCACATAAAGGACAGATCAGCCTGGGATCCAAATCTTTGGGATTGGTAGCACCTGACAAGAGAAAACATCAGTAAAAAAGAAATGATCAATACCGCCGCAGCTGTCTGCTTATTTGTTGCTCGCTTACTTGCGCATGTTGATGCTGATATTCAGAGTATAGTTACAACTTTCAAGAAACTTTCAGATAATGTAAATCCTCTTCTTTTCTTTGCTTTTTTTTTGTTTATTTGTTTGTTTGGTTGGGTTTTTTGTTTTTTGTGTTTTTTTTTTTTTTTTTTGGCTGTATATTTTTTATTGTCAAAAAACAGCCAGATGTATTTGCTATTTTATTTGTGGGATACAATTGAAAATTCTCTACCGTTGCGTCATTTAGTTATTTTATCACATTTAGTTATCTATCACAAGCCACTATGAGTTCTAGAGAGAAAAAAAGTATACACACTTTAAAAACAACAAAACAGCAGAGCGGAGTATGTGGACTGGATTAAGGACACACCTGTAAGAAAACTGACAATCAGTCCAATCACTGTACAGGCTAATACGGCTGTCGTGCTGTACCACATGTAGGAGAGGGTGTATAATGCATACGGGGGATCTCTGAAATACAATGATCATAATGACACTGTATAAGAAAAGATTATGCATGCATGTATGTATGTATGTATGTATGTATGTATGTATGTATGTATGTATGTATGTATGTATGCATGTATGTATGTATGTA
>JBCEWB010059438.1:0-13759 GCA_039654565.1 Peronia peronii
GGATGGATGGATGGATGGATGGATGGATGGATGGATGGATGGATGGATGGATGGATGGATGGATGGATGGATAGACTATAGAGTTGTATTAACATGCATAACATGCGTAGCCTGTTCTCTTACAGTCAGCAGCTGGACTTTTCCTTCGTGGTTGTAATTTAAGCATTTGCTGAACTTGTTACTAGCAAAGTTACATTCCATGCTGACACTGCTACATCCGCCAGTCTACACAGTTACATTCACCAGCAGACACCGTTACATTCATCAGTCAGTCCTACAGGTTTTTTTAGGGGATGCAAGACATTCAGAGCGAACATTGTCAGAGCCCAAAGAGCTAAGGAAAGCCTTTCCTAGCCAGGCTGAATTCTGTACCAAGAAAGAAAACGTAGGTCCGTGAGTTGGCGATATCCTTGTGCTGTGCATGTATGTGGGGCTGCCAGTCACATAATAATTTATATCGTTTTTTTTTTTTTAATATTCAAGAGCTCAGTCTGCTGTTGCAGATAGAGTCGAGATCATTGAAAGAATTTTTTTAACAATGATTTTTGTATAAACCCGCAAAACAAATCTCAGAGACAGATTTAACCAGTTTTTGTTATTTTGTTTTTTATCTCTTAACTGTCAAAGATGATAACCTACTATTTTATGACCGATGGAGGTGGGAATGGGCCAGACAGCCTCTATATTGACTTATTTGAATAAGTTTTTTGCATCCCCTTGGCTCTAAAGACTTTTAATTTGTCTTTTTATAAAAATAAAATCGAATAATCTTCAATTCAGTGACGCACAAGGACCACATTCAACAGTCATATCAGTTTGTTTGTTTGTTTGGTTTTTGTTTGTGTGTATGTGTGAGTGTGTGTGTGTGTGTGTGTGTTTTTAATTTCTCAAAAAAAGGCTCGTTTAAAAAAAAATCATTACCAGGATGGTCTGTTACATCCATTGATAGTTACGGTCTTCGGTGTTCAGTCATCAGTCATCATGCTGAGACTGTCTTTTCGACACTAATTTCACACTTTTAGGCCGAAAACATATTGGTCAGGGATGAGCAACCACCAAAAGGTAGGCAGTTGTCGGAGGAAAACGTAAACAAAGTGAATCGGTCAGATGTCCCCTTCGTTTGTATTAGGCACAGTTGAATTTAAAAAAAAAAAAAAAATTAAAAACTGCTTCATAGGCAATAAATCCCACAATTTTCGTTCCCCTACCTAATTTTTGGTCGCAGATTTCAAATCTGACACCAGAAATAACATTTGATGAAAAAAAAGGTTGGTTTTTTTTTTTGTTTGTTTGTTTTTTTTTTAACAGTACACCCCGCCTGGGCCATTTTTAGACATATGAGTAAAGTTCGTCCGACAAATCGAAGAAAATGGAGCATGTCGTACTTCAATCCGACTGACCTCTGCCAGCCGGCGACAGTCGGAGGTGACTATAATTACACTGTCCCTTCTGTCTGTATTTTCCTTCTTGCACCATTTCAATCCGTGACTTTGTCGCCGATTTCTGACGGATTGTCGGACCAGTATGTTTTCGAAAATTCGGTCTTATTAATTTCACAACAGTCAATGATAATTTAGGCTACCTACCGGAAATGCGATATTTAATTTATCAGCTGGCATTGACGTTTATCAGTTAATGGAGCATACATGTGTCCTCTTCCACAAGTAAGACCTATTTCTTGTTGGGTAATGATGAATGGTCGGATTTACTTAAACAGAGCTTTCAACCCTCTGCGGTCCAAAGAGACATGTTTGATACACAGTTAGGCTTGACTCAAAATTCTGAAACTAGGCACATACTGGGTGTTTTATGCGATCGCAATCTTAGAGTGGGATTGTCCCGGTGCAACGGCTCTTCCACTTAACCCTCTGGGTGCTATGAACCTTTGTGGCACCCAGGAAGTTAGTCACATTCACGCACATAGATCTGTGTAACTCAGCCCCACACCAACAAATCCTAGAGTGCATATCTAGACGTTAAAGCAAGACTATCATCCAATAAGCGCAAATGGTGTCAAAATGAAATTATGGGCATATCAACTGTCTGTGAGACAATACTTCATTTTGTTTTACATACTGCTCCAAGTCTTAGAGAATACGTCTATGCGGACTTGGCAAAACTCTCGAAGAAACTCCAGCCGATACCTATGGTGTTTTCTCATGTAAATCAATACTAAAAGTTTGCCGCTCATTTCATGAAACAATAAAAACTCCTCATTCATGAGTACTGAATTATATTCACTAGGCTATAAATGATAGAGAGCTACGGGTGTGCACAGTGAATGAGCTCATGATAAAAGGAATAAATTTAATGTAATGTTTCCTTATACAAACATAGGCCTAATCTTTCCTGACACAAAGATAATGTTTTATTTATTTATTTATTTTTAATATACAAACTGTATATTCAGACTCACCCCTTAGTCTAGTGACACAGAAACCATATACTGGCGTGGACGTAAAACACACTTGGGACACACACATGTTGAATGTATTTTTTTCACATCACATTGCGACATATCAAATCGCTGACAATGTCAACAGGGATATTTCCCTCAACGATGTTTTGAAATAGGTCAGGGTGATAAGATAACTGGGAAGGACATGACCCGAGCAGACGCCCTGAGTCATTGTTATTTCCACTAGCGACGCAGACATCATCGCGGTGAAAATGGGCAATGAGACAGACAGACAGACAGATAGACAGACAAACAGGCAGACGAACAGACAAATAGACAGACTGGCAGACAAATAGAGAGACAGAGACACACACAGAGAGGCAAACAGAGAGGCAGACAGAGAAATAGGCAGAGAAACAGATTGACAGATAGACAGACAAACAGACAGTGAAACAGATATGCAAACAAGTAATGTAAGCCTGTTAGAGAGACATAGAAATAGACAGATAAACCAGACAGACAACGAGATAAATAAATAAGCACCAACACAAATATATGTACACCGACTACAGAGAAAAGGGAGTGGGTGGAAAAGGAGCAGCAAGAAAGAAGAAGACGTTGTATTTCTTTAGATCACGCTCGATGTCTAGAGTTATATATCCAATTGTAATGACAAAATGAAAAACATATATGACTGTGATCGTTTTCCGAAAGGGCATGCATCTTTGGCCATCCGTTGAACCCTTTCTTCACACCCTTCTAAAGCTACATAAAAACAAACAAAGAAACAAAGCGAACTAAAACAAACGAAACAAAACAAAACAAAAGAAAAAAGGGGCCAGCGGCCATTATATATATAGCTATTCATGACAACAGGCACGAATTATTGTACCTAATTTCCGAATAAACACCATACAGCATTATATTTATAGCTTTCGCTGACACACTTTTTGACAATAGTTTGAATCATAATAACCAGCTCTCACTGTGAAATCAAAAGAAAATATATCTTTGCCATATCATATATAGCCGCTGCTTCCCGAGCCAGTTCTGTCCCTACACCAGTCCCGCGCAAGTGAAAAGGTCAAGTCAGTATCGAGCTGTGTAATCTCCGAGAGAATTTCAAAATGAACCATGAGTTGTTGCATGAATAATGATCTCTTGGAAATACCAACACAAGTGAAGATATTGGTGAAAATGTCTTTCCTTTCTTCTTTCTTTCTTTCTTTCTTTCTTTCTTCATCATTCATTTGCTCATTCATTCATTTATTCAAATCTTCATTCATTCTTGTTTTCTTTTGTCTATTTTTTTTCAAAGGATTATCTTCTTTCTTTCTTTCTTTCTTTCTGTCTTTCTTCATCATTCATTTATTCAAATGTTCATTCATTCTTTTTTTCTCTTTTCTACTTTTTCTTTTTTAGATTATCTTTTTTTCACAGTATGGCGAGATATTGTCTTATTCTGAGAGTGCTAAGGTATCTCAGCTCAGAATGTAAACGTATATTTGACAAATGTAGCATTCATAAATCACCTGCATAGCAATCATCTCCCCCCTCCCCCCCCCTCCCCCCAGCTGGCTCCTGGTATCATTTCATGATGCACATACAAGGTAACTCTTGTTGATCTTTGCTCTTTCCTTTCACTTCCTTCTGTCAAAGATTATTTTTAAATATAGTGTATCGACGGTCTTTGCTTTTATCTTCCACAAAAGTTACTCTATGGATTCTTAGATTACTCAAATATCTAAAGAGGTCAGGGAGGCGGAGTGTGAGTGAAGCAAAGGATGTCGAATTCTGCAGTAATATAACTATTACATGAATGTAAGTACAGACTGGTGGAATCGCAGGATCGTCTGCAATAATTATTATATAATGTAAGCCATGAACCAGCGACTGTAATATGTGACCCATTGATCTTACTATTAACATGAGCGAGTCTAAGCTTCATGAAATCGAATTTGAACAATGACATGTTACCACCATCATCAGAAAACAGTACATGTAATAGAATCAGACCCATCTACATGTACATGTAACTAATTTTTCGAATGCCCACGTAATAGTAATCCTTTCTGGCATATTATGCGGTTTACTGTAATCAGCTGATTTCTCTCATAGACCTAGATTTATCATCGGTGTGCAAGCCTTTCCGCCAACCAAGTATACTAATTTTAATGTATTGCACTTTTCCTGTATTGGCAATTCCTTGTCAATATCGGTTCCATTGTAACTGACTGGAGTGCACATTTACAGGAGAAATGCTGACAAATATTATTTTAAGAAATGATAAACCAAACATACTTTGATCAGGAGCTGGCTTACAATATTACATGTGTAGATCTAGATTTATAATTCTCCACGGACGCACTGGAGATCTTAAAGCCACAACTGAATGCAGTGATGATGAAGTCCTATACTTACCATGAAAATCCATGAGTCATACATAGACAACACATTGTGCCAAGATTCCAAATTAAATCAATGTACCTAATGTATCTCTGGGTCCCATAAGAGTTGATAGAACAAGTGGACGAATGAAGAACAATTCGCAAACAAAACTTTTAGTCGCCTGAAAGGTTAAATTACAGTTGAAAATGAGCGTGCCGGTGTAACTTCACAGATTCTCAATAAAAAGACTTTTGCTCTCACCAATGGCTGTTTTTTTTTACAAGAATTATCTCTCGTACATTCAGCGTTTTACATCGCAACATGCGAATTATTTTTATTTGTTTATTTGACTTTGTAATTCCTATTGAATACCCGTGTCTGCTATTACCTGGTATGCAAAATTGCCAGAAGGGACTTGTTACTTCCGTCAACAAACAACACGCGTGTATTGTAGACCCGTGCTCTGAGGGTTTGAATTAGTTTAGTACAATATCAGTCTGATTCATTGCAACGAACTTTCTCATATCAGTTCAAACCCGGATACTTCTGATCAAATGCTGTGAATTATTTCGTGGCACAGTATGCCTAAAAAATCGAAAGAACCAAAACCAATAGAGTTGCCACAAGCCGCAGAGAATTCAGAGGATTCTGGTAAAAATTGAATCACATAGATCTAGATCTAGAGTTTGATAGGACGTCTAGATCTAGATCTAGATCTTCCACTTAATTAATCTAGATTTTAGAAGTTTAAATGACATTATATCAATTTTGTATGTAGAATGAGCGGACGACAAAAAATTAGATCTAGACTCTATATGGAGTAGGAGAGCTGGGCGGAAATCTGGATCTTGATTTGGATAAAAGTCCAACTGAAATAATTAAATTTTTGAACTTATTCGGTTCCCTTACCCGATTTGCTCATCAGGTACATTTACGCGATCCGCTTATCAGGTTTGTTAATTTATCCTATCCGCTTGTCAGGCTCACTACCCGATCCACTTCTGCCACGTGGCGCCAGGGTTGGTTGTGATCACTGGCCTTGTCTCGTCTACTCTTGCTTGTTGTTTTTATCAGTGCATAGAGTGTTGAGTGTGAAAGGGTAGGGAGGAAGAGGGCTAAGTTTAGGCCCATAGTGCTGTGCCGGTGTAGAAGATCAAAGGCATCACCACAACAGGGGACAGCCATACATTGTCACACTTGGTGCAAATAGGCAGGATTTCAGACGGAGGAATTGGGACCACAGATTGGCGGTGGGAGGAGGGGGGGGGGGACAAATAACCTATGATTGTGACTGAACGGGCGAGAGGGCGGACGAGACCAGATGTGTGTTATTAAGTAGCCAAGCAGTTCGCTGTGCTAGAGTAATTCAGCCCTGAAATTAGATTGAGAGTCGCTGCCCTGATGGAAACGAATCAAATCCAGTTTAGACCCAGTTATTACGAAGGGGGTAACTTGGAGGTCCAGTTTATCAAAATCCAGGTCGATGCCCAGCACTAGAGAGCACCGTTTAGAATCAGTTTAACTTTGATTGATAAAATCTTAACTGAAAGATTTTGCCTTATGATTTTTAATGTCTTTCAATTTAATACTCATATTGAAGTGGAAGTCTCTTCTTTTTTATTTTTCCCCAAGTAATCCAACATTCTTTTTTAATTGATATTAATTGCATGGTAGCAGTGATAAGGAACCAGGACATAAGTGGCGTTATTTTCTTTGACAGCATTCTTCCTACAAAATTCAAGCATATATATAATATATATTTACCCATGAAAAGAAATGGATTTCAGAGAAATTAGAAAAAAACAAAAGGGTTTCAGTATTCTGGTTACTTAACTCTTATTACCCAGAGTGATGACTCAGCCATCGTTAGGTTAGAGCGTGGCAGCTGAAGTGACAACTCAGTCGTGACTGTGTTGATGTGCAGTTAGCCTCAATAACTCCATGCTATATGGCTTTAAATGGAACCACTTCAAAACTAAACAGCTCTATGACAGAAAAAGAAACGAAACTAGTGGGAGTTCCTTGAAAAAGCATAGACGTTTTTTGTTTGTTTTTTTTTTTATGCTGTATTGATACCACAATTTAACAAATTTATGAAGGAAATTATTTTCAGCAGAACCAGAAAATTAATTACAGGTGACAAGAGTTAAAAGGGATAATTAAATAATAACTGTAATTTAATGATCAAACATCTCTGTCACTCTTTCCTGTCACAGATGAGGATGCCCCTGTCGAGGTCAGTGGATCTTTATCTCGTCAAGATCAGGCATCTCGCCTGAGAGACTACCTTGAAGCGAGTAAGAAAAGGGCGGAAGCTGAAAGAGAGAGAAGACGGCAAAGACATGAAGTATTCCGCATTCAAAAGGTACTTTTTTTTATAAAAACTATTTTACCAAAAACAAAATGAATTTTACAAAAAAGAAAAGAAAAGAAAAAGTGATATTCAATCTCATCTCTAAGTGAGTGAGAAAAAAAAATTAGTGAGGCACATTGATAAATGTCTAGTTGTGTATCCTTGGTAATCCATATGTCTATGGAAAATACAAAATTTTAAATTATATTATCAATGGTTCTGTGAAATAGAACCATTAGTAAATGTTATTATGAACTTTTACAAAAATTTAATTCTGTGATTGTGTTGGGTGACAGTAATTGAATTGAAAGGCATTATTAAACAAGAAATAGATCTAAACTACAGAGAAAAGAGAAATAAACTGTACGTGAGGCGGCTTGGGATAACTCAGCAGTTGTCCCAGGATTTGTACGTGAGTTGGAAAATAGTTAGAAATGGCCGTGGCTCGAAATCACCCGGCGCGATTTCCAACTTATTTGCCCTGGGCGTAAGACAAATTTTAAAATTTTCTCAATTTTTACTCTTGCAGAGTGACTGTCTTTAAATGAGCATAACTCTGTCCCAAATGAAAATATTTTAACAATTCAAACTGTTTTGTATTCAGAAATGGCTGCTTCAACTGAATATGTCTTGCGCCCAGGGCAGTTGAGTCAGAAGTTGTGCTGAGCGATGTCGAATTACTGCCAAATTTAACTATTTTCCGACTCAGATACCAAAGTTTATACCAAAATTTTAATTTTTTTCAGGTTAAAAAAAGGTTAAATTTTCATTTTTTTTTTTTTTTTTTTTGAAAAAAAAAAAAAAAGAAAAGGAAATTTGGTACCTGAGTCAGAAAATAGGTAGAAACGGCCATAGCTCGAGATCACCTGGCACAACTTCTGACTCATTTGCCCTGGGTGCAAGACATACAGTACTTACTCGAAATTTGAAAATGTTCATGAAGTGCCTGGTTTTTCTAATGCCGCCTCACATCCAGGAGGTGTCCATAAAGTTACTATACAGTTAGGTTGAAAACAACTCAGTGTGCTTTCACATTGTTGAAAATGCATGGAAGCTGATGGCTTACAATTTGAGCATTTGTCATAACTGAAATTGATTGCCTATATTGTTGCAATATTTTCTTATGTTTCAATTTTTAAAAAATCTTTTTAATCTAGCCATGATATTTCTTTATTACAAATAACTGTTTAACAACTTTATAGACACCTATTATTATAAAATAATATAAAGAAGAAATAGATATATATATAGAAGAACACAAAATTGAACTCATATAATTATGTGAAATTATGAATATATGTCACAGGCCGACAAAAAGCTGTCCTGAATGTATGTCTTTGTACCCTGCAAGATTTCTTGTACTAGAAGTTTGAACAAAAACATGGATTTGTTTGCACTAGTTTATCAGTGCTCAACTTTAAAGAGATCACAGTGTGGACAGAAATATTTTATTACATGTGTCAGTCCTCAGCCGTATTTCTACTAATGGAAATATTGATTAATTTAATAGTTCAATTATTTTTCGAATTACTGAGTTCATGATGACTGTACATGTAAAAGATGTTTCTCACTTATAAAACAGTTGTTGCAGTTTTATGGTATATCTGAGTGAGTTCATCATTAGTCTCATAATTTGATCAATGGAGATCATACACTGTTACAGTGCTTATGTTTATCTCTGTATGCAGGAAAGAAAGCTGAGAGAACTTGAGAATAGGAAACTTCCACAAGATGTTTTGGATGCTGTTTCAAAGAAACCTAGCAAGTCAGAGGAGTCAGCAAATAATGGCAAGTATAGAGACCGACAATATCTCGGCTAATCTCATGCCATTGAGAAAAGCAGTGAAATCTTTATTGCTCTTGTTGATTAGACTCGAATTCTCCGTGTACAATTCAGTCAGAAACGAGACTGCTTTTTGTTTATTTGCCTTTTGGGGAGGAGGAGGGGGAGGGGGGTCTTTTTTTTTATTTACTTCCATTTGCAGCAATAGCTTATCTGCAAGTTAAACATTTGTAGTGGAAATCTGACATAACAGAATTTGCCAAGACCAGCGCTATGTTTGTGTTAGAGCTGATTCCTGTCACACAATGACATACAATGAATCCTGTTGCTTAGTCATAGATAGACATTTTTTTTCATGAATACTAATTTTCCCTGGTGAATTTCTCTATTTTTGCATTTTTCAGCAAAGACCACAGGTAGTGAAGAAAATGTAACAGATTATTGTAGACAAGGTTACATTTGTTCTGATATTACTTGTGAAAAGTCTTAGCAGAGCAAATATGCATGTCTAACACACAACACTCAGATCACTAAGACCTGAGTTGAGAGCACCTACTTGTCTAGTTGTGCAGAAAGACAATGCGGGAAAGGCTGGCCTCGCGTTTGACTCTCTCCCCATCTTTGTCCTTGTCACACTGCTGAATAAGTGACCTAACCTAAGCATACTGAAAGATCATGGGTATCACCCACCCGCTCCCCATCTCATATTGGGCCAGTTCCTTTATGCCTGATCTCCCTCTCCCATGGTGCTCACAACAGAACATGTAGCTCTCCCATTTTGATATCAGGTATGAAATAACAATGATCAAGCAAGGTAGTTTACTGACACAGGACCAGATGGTCAGTACTATGTATTGTTACCTTTTGGTGCAGGGCATCTGATTTTATAGACCCTGCATATCATGGGCTACTGTAGTGCTAGGACAGGAATATTTTACTATAGATCCATTAATTATGATGTCTCTACTTCCTCCTCCATACCCCTGTTTTCGAGAATTACGACATCTGACTTCTTCTTCTACCCCCCCCCCCCCCTTTATTCACGACAATGGCTGAAGAGGAAAATTACTTGAATCCAACTTTGAAGGCTACATATTGAGTACCTTACAACATCAGTGCAACCAGATGATAATAGCAAGTTAGTTCTGCCCGTTTTGTTTGCTGACCTTGTGGCAACTTGATGTGTGAGACCAGCATTTGGATATCTAGACCTAGGTCTAGATGATCGCAGCACGGCAGTTCGAGAATTATGAAGTTAGAGTTCCGCTTCCGGCCCACTTTTTACACAAATGGGAAATGGATCTATAGTCAAAGAAGCAATCGAATAGGCGATTGAAAATGTACCTGTTATAAAGCGATTTCCTATTGTAAGCAGCCTTGTCTTGTTATAAGTGGTTCCCACCGTAGGTTGGTTCTCATCATTACACCTTCACTAGACATGTATTTGTGTTCACGTGAAAGGAGGAAAATTTCATATCCAAATGGATCAGTGTTTCATGGAATATATGATGCTTGACGCCTGTATGGTAAATTTTAATTATAAAGGAACAGGGCCAGGTTTTTTCATTTCACCACATGTACTAGATATAGGATTACTATGCATTTTCTAAATGTCAATTTTTTAATTTTTTTTTTTAGAATTGAATGTCAAGAACAGTTTAAATCAAGGGGACAGTGATGTCAATGATGGCCAAGATGACCTTGAAATGGACAAGGGTTTTGAGGATGATTTGTGTTCCCTTGACTCATTTATTCCACTAGAGTGAGTAAAGATTACTGTTCTTTTTTTACAGTTTTGTACTGATTTGATTGCAAGAATCATTTAGAGATGTACCATACTATTATGTTAAATGACAACTACACACATTGGGGAAACATAGCTTTGTCACTGAAAAACAGTGCTGAGATGTTAACTTCCGAATACGACTTTCTATTCCTCACAGACTTTTCTACTTTTGGCCAATCTGCTGCTGATTTTTTGCTGAGCCCACCAGCCAAGCACAGTTTTATACTAATTTTTATGCAATACAAGTCCCGGACAATTACAGTGAAACCAGAAATATGTTAGAACTTTGCATATGGTCTGGATGAGGCCAAACCTGTTTAAAGAAGTCAAAGTTCGTTGTCCATAGCTCTTCGCACCTAGCAACGTGCAGTCGAGTTGGGGCATGAAGTTGTGGATGAAAAATCAACACATCAAATTATCTACACCAACGAATAATGTGCTCACGATTTCGGGAAGAAAGCAGCTGCACATGGATCGAGATCTAGAAAGTAGTTACGCTCAATGATTATAATGATGGCATTGTTTAGGGCACGTGCTACCAGTTTCCTGTGAAAAACTTTGCAAACTTCTCTAGAAGGCCTAGTATTTATACATTTATTTTTGGCATCTTACATAACCAATGCAAGAAAAAAAGGCGGGGGGGGGGGCACAAAATTTTTCAATTTGTTGGTGAAAACAGTTTGACATCCCTGACAATGTTATTGAGTGATACAGTGCTGTATCAGTAAAAGACCTTTAGATACAAGGAAATGAATATGCGGCCAAGTTACTGGGGGGGTAAGAAGAAGAGAAGGTAAGCCTGAATGGGCGGAATGGCGTTTGTCCTACTTCTTCATCTTATTTGCAGTTTAAAAGTCTTTACAGAATTCATCTCACTGGGGCACGCAATTTCAGAGATGGCCCTCATTACACTTAGCTCAAAGACCTTGAAATGTCAGAAAAGAAGACCATTGCACCATGCACTGTAATGTAATACAGTGTACCTCGGATAGAACAAGGTCGTTGGGACTGACTGGTTTTTCTCGTTGGATTGGAGGTGTCGTTGAATGCAAGGAGAGCTTATGTGATAAAGTGTGATGTTCGATGCACATGTGATGTTCGATTTCGCTTGTGTTTGGTGGATCCTTGCTCAACAGCTTCTCTTATTTTGTCCTTGTCTTTTAGAAATGTCGATAATGTGCTGGACACAGTGTTATTTTCGTGACATATCTGCACTTTACTCTTATCTCCTTTCTCAACTTCTTCAATTACTTTAAGCTTTGCTTCAAATGATAGACATTTTCGCTTACTTGTCTGGCTTGACTGAGGAGACTGCATGATGAAAAGGTGAGATGTGGAAAGAAGCAACGAACGACTGTCGACTTGAAGCAGTGATGAATGAAAGGCAAAAGAACTACACACTCAACTTGGTGTGTAGTTCTTGATGACGAAAGGCCTACTGGACTGACCTGCTATTGTGTGTGTGTGTGAGGGGGGGTGTCTGCCGCTCGGCGTACCCACCCGCCGGGATAATGAACTAGGCCTACAATGAACAGACCTCACCGTTGTGCCTGCGAGCGATGAACGATTGGCGTGTGCACCCCTCGCGGGCCCCTGTTGTTCTCATCAAGCGAGGCAGTGAATAAAGAAAGGGGGAAAAAAGTGATTCAACTGATTCAACCAGTCATGGTCGTGCTCTTTAGAGCCGAGGCTGACTATTTTGGTGCTCGTTCGATCCGATTTATTTTGCTAACAGTTTATAAGGAATAAAACGGGGATTAAAATGTGTCTCGTTGGGTGCAAGGTCTCGTTAGATCCGAGCTCGTTGAATTCGAGGTTTACTGTAGTAGAATACAAGATCTCAGAAGAACCCGACGGGATTTCTCGCCCGAAATATGTCAGGTAGTTTCCTCCATAAGTAATTAACATTACTCACTACTCATATTATTTGGAGGGTCAAACCAAGTAGTGAGGCAAACATGCTACTGATGCAAGCCCAGCGTTATAGGTCAGTGGAATTTCCTGAGATATTGGTGAGCCCTATTCTCAAGTTTTGCAGGCATTATAAGCCAGAGGTATCCGATTAGTGGATGCAATTATAGCAGCAGTGTTTTATGTTTTTTTCCAGGAGCAAAAGTGGTGATACCATCCGGATTCGCTCACATCATGAACTACTGAGAGAGGCCACCAAGGCTGGAAACACCGCCCTGGAGTTCAAGACTAAACATTATTTTGGCCGAACGATTCCACGACAAACAAGTATGTTTTTTAAAAATATGTTTGTTAAATTTTTTTCTTCTATTGTTGTTGGTATTGTTTTTTGTTCATGTTTTTTGGTAGGATGATGGAGGGGACTGGTGGTGCATGTCTTACCAACTTACTGAAACACTGTTCTACACAGCACAAAATACAATATTGCTGAATCAAGGGAGGCTTAGCTCGGAGAATGAAATTTTGCGTTGCTTCCGATGGCTAAGTGATGTACCTTACATGGACATCGAATGGAATACCTCAACAGTGACCAGATAGGTGTGGGAGTTCTGAATTATATTTGTTTCTGTCAAAATCCCTTGTTTTCTGTGCTGAGTACTATTATACTAAATACAATATACAGTGTAAGTAGATCTCTTCAAACAGATCATAAAGTTGGGTCACAGATATATCAGGGATTAGAAATGTAATTATTTTGTACTCTGCCAGTTTAACATTTTGCACTGTCACCAAGTCTCAGCTGACATATCTGACAAAAGTAACAAAATTGTGGGATGTTCTGGTGAACATTTGCATTTATCCAAGTGTGTCAGAGCAGCTGTGTTCAATAGTGTCCTTTGTTCTTGCATGTGCTCATTTTTCATGGAATTATATCACCAGGTAGTACAGTGTCTACATTGAATTTAATGAGATATTGGCTTAGTTGATGTGAGCGGACGGAGCCATTATAGCATAGCACGTTCTTATCTATTGACTTGAAAAGCAAGCACATTTGATCATAGTGAAGTACACTCAAACACGGTTAGAACGAAATTTGCGGGGAATGGAAATCATTTTCGTTCTATCGCTAGTTTGTTGTAT
>JBCEWB010059459.1:0-13757 GCA_039654565.1 Peronia peronii
CCCCCCCCCCCCCCCCCCCCCCCCCCCCCCCCCCCCCCCCCCCCCCCCCCCCCCCCCCCCCCCCCCACCCCCCCTCCTTGCTGCTCACTTCCTGAGACCCCATACCATAAACATCAAGTCCAGGTTACATCCATGCTGAGACACTAAGTGCTGAAAAGTGACAACCATAAACAACAATCATCCTAGGTGTCACCTTGTCTCTGGTTCCGTTGCTGTTCCAACAATCTCTCCAATGGCGACGGGCCAGTACTGGACCAAACACCCTGCAAAACACACAGACACGATTCCTCAACATTTCAATTTGATTTGGACTAACAGGTTTTCAAATTTCTTGATATTTCAAACTTATTATGTCAAAATTGCTTAAATCTATTTGACATTTCAAAATTATTTTAGCTAAATTTGCTTGCAATTTTGGACCATTTCAAACCAATTAGATCTAAATCAAAACACGATGGAACTACGAAAAATCTGAAACTGATTTTGGCTATCTGGCATACAATATTTTTTTTTAATTCGCACTCTCCATGCCAAGATGTGAAAAATCACTGACATTTCCAACTTGTTCACCTACACCAGCTCAGACAAATTTCACACCCATTTGTTTGTGAGGATTTGCACAGTTTGTTTGTCTGTCCTCAATGTCTTTGCTTTTCCTCACAAGCTGACATGTGATACAAGAAAATATCAGGTTCAAAGGCAGACATCGACTTACAGCAATTGTTTGAAATTATTTGACCCCTTTGTAATGGAAAGTTTTTTTTCAACCCATGATGGACTGATTTGCTTGAAGCAAGAAAGACATTTTCATTGTATGATAAATCTATGAAGTGTCTTATCCCTGACTGACTGAACCATTACATCATTTCTTGTCTATTGCAGAGGTCTTTCTTTGTTCCTAGACCACTATCAGTATGTAGAAGGCTCCATTGTTGTGTGATACTGTTATTACCGTTAAAAAAAAAAAAAGTTTACACACCTCAACTGAGTCTTTGTGTACTACAACTTACTCTGGAGCAGAACATTTACACTGTTTCTGGTGTTTCCATATTTCGATGATGTAGTCCACTTTTTTCTACACTTTAATTTTTGTTGGATTCAATGCATAACAATGTACTTGATTGAAATCAAGTATTTTCATGATATATGCCAGCTGTCAGACTGGCATAATGTACATACATTAGGCATTACGAATGAGCTTTAAAATGCAAAGTCAAGCAGAACATACTGCCTCTTTGTCGCAAGTTTACTCAGTTTACTTTGCACTCCAACACCGTGCACATGCAGCACAACAGTCTCCACTTGTACAGTGCCAGTAAGACAACATTCCCACAGAGGCTGGGACTGCTCTAGATATCAAGTGTCAAAATCATAGAAAGTAAAAACTGACCATTTTTACTGCATGACCTCTAGAAATATAATCTAGACATACATCCTAGAAATATAATCTAGACATACATCCTAGAAATATAATCTAGACATACATCCTAGAAATAAAATCTAGACATACATCCTAGAAATATAATCTAGACATACATCCTAGAAATATAATCTAGACATACATCTGATCACAAAACTATAACTGCTGATGTGACCTTCACGATGAAGACATTTCATTAGTTATTGGAATGTGATCAGCAAATGTTAAACTTTTATGTCTTTATGATTTTCACTGTGATCTAGGAAGCTACAGGACCTCACAAAGAATCTCCTCATTGGGGTGAGGAAATAAAAAATTGAGATGGTATAGTCATATCTTCCTATTGTCAGCCTTAGCAAACACCATCATACAAGGCACAGTCAGGCAGACGTAGACAAGGAAAATAACGGAAGAGATAGGAGGACAACATCAAAGAATGGACAGGAATGAGATTTGCTGATTTTTAACGAGCAGTGAAAGACAGTAGGAGGAGGTTGGTGGCCTCATCTTCAAAGGTGCACAGACAACACTGGCAAAGGCCAAATGGCAGGTGAAGTGAAGGAAAGGTGTTTACTGTGCATATGGTACTCTCAAATCTCACTTTTACTCCTAATGTAAATTCAAACATACATATCAACTTTTCACTACTATTTCTACAAGATGAGGCAAGAGAAGAACAATACTCCACATAAAAGAACCTTACCGCAGCCTCAGACTGCATGTTGGTGGACATCATTGGTGACACTGCCACAGGACCACCTGAGCCAGAACCTGCAGGAGAGAGAGAGAGAGGGGGAGACGGGATGTAAAGACATAGAAGACCTTACAGCACAACTCTGGCAAACAAATAAGGCATATAAATGAGACAAAAACACAAAACTGGCCCGGACACAAAACTACAACAGGCACACAAATAAGGAACACAACTGTGGAAGGCATGCAACTCAGGCACACAACTGTGGAGGGCACGCTACTAAGGGACACAACAGTGGAAGGCACACAACAGTGGAAGGCACATAACTAAGGGAAGGGACACAACAGTGGAAGGCACACAACTAAGGGACACAACAGTGGAAGTCACACAACTAAGGGACACAACAGCGGAAGGCACACAACTAAGGGACACAACAGAGGAGGGCACACAACTAAGGGACACAACTAGGCAGACACAAACCTAAAGCAGGGTAGGCATATAACTAAGGCATAAAAACAAGGGAAACATCTGACACACAAAATAAGACAAGAACGAGACATAATGATCATATTTGACTAAATAAGGTGGAAAAGTTCTCTAGAATTAATACAATAATAATAATCATAATAATAATAGTAAAAGTATGTTTTAAAAAATATAAACAAAAAAAAAACAAAAAAACTACAGAGGTTATATTATTACAAAACAAAATTTCTCACAAAAAAAAAAGGGGGGGAGCCACTTAAAACCAAGATAATCCTACTTTCCTAGGACTGAAAGGCTCAAGAAATTAAAAATAAATTTTATTAAAATCTGATATTATGTTGATAATCCACCAGTCTTAGATATTATACATGCACATAACCCCTGACCCACACTGTTGTACTTGTCTATGATACACTTCCTGTTTCTAAAGACATGATGACCTGATGTGTACTGATAACCACATCAAGTCAGAAAAATGCCCACGATTTGTACAGCATTCATTTCTACCATCAAAAGAGTCTAAAAACCATTTCTGGCAAAACATCAGGTTAACAACAGATCAAACTTCACAGGACGGTGAGCTTTTGTGAAGGACCTCAGGTAAACTTTGTCTAATCAACTTTAATGATCTTCTGACTCTGGAGATTTAATTATGCGAGCTCCATATGTGTCTCACCTTTGGCAGAGGTGGTCTTCATCAGTTGGGTTGGTGTGGTCTTCACCAGCGAGGTGGGCCAGCCAGGCGAGCTGTTGGTGCTGAACAACGTGTACTCTCCGCTGGCCTGCAGGAAGGGCGGGTCCATCACCGCACGGATCATGGGCTGCTGGGACTGTGACAAAGGTTTGCTCGCTGCTGTGGGTGCTGATGGCTGCTGCTGCTGGCTGTTGATATGATGATGACAAAAATGACAAAAGTTTACATAAAATATGTGAGAGAATTGTAAGTGTGGAAAAGGAAAAAGAGGCGACAATATCTGTTTATTATTGTGGAAACTGTTGGGCTGTACTGGCATATCATAATTTCTAGTATCTAAAATCTACTGACAACTAAGGAATAAATTTTTTGGAATTTAAAAGAGAAAAAAAAAGGAATAATAAAATGAAACCACTTTTCTTTTCACTCTAATGTGCAAACTTAAGTGGGTGGCGCATGTGTTGTGTCAGTACTTACAGAAACTGTGCGGCTATGGCTGCATTCTTCTCAGGCTTGGGGGTTCCCTGTGAGAGACAGATCAGATAAGGAAACACAAGATGTGAGGCATCTCATTACTGTTGGAATTCAACACAGTGCATGGTGTAGTAGAAGCAACATTTTAGTGATGCTCCATGGCTCAAAGCTTCAGAATATGGTCACTGATTTATGATCGTGGTATAAGTCATTTTCAACACTTTTGAGAGACTGAGAAAAAAAAAAACTGTTTAGAGCACAAGTCATTTGATGAGTTATGTCATTGTGATTCTATTGAATAAATACAATGAGATGACCATCCACTAGAGATTGAATGATGAAAGAATACCAAAGTAATACTAGTAATAATAATAGAGAGCATTTATATAGCACCTACCTTCGTACTGTATGGGCTCTAAGTGCTTTACAATCTATTATTGTAATAGACCCAAACAAGGCACTCATAAACATTCTCAGCTTTCTGGGAAGCATACAAGGTAGCTGTCTGCTAAGCGCTCAAATACTTATAAATCTAACACTATCAATCACTGTCTATAGTACCCATTTAAACCTGGCTTGAGTCAGGAAATTTTGTGTAAATTATCTTTCCCAAGGACAAAATGTCTGGACCTGTTAAGATTCAAACTTTAAATCCGCAATTCCTTTAGATCCCACTACCGACATCCTATAACTCTAGTGGTACATTTCCTTTTCAGTGACATTATCTGATAGCTCTCATGCTTTGGAATATCATAAGACATGAACTGAATTCTGATGTAAGTTTGAGTTATGGCATTATCGTAAGAGTAGTTACAATATGTTCATGCAAGCCATTAACCCTGTCTCCACACACCATATGTTCTTAGCTACTGTCATCTGACAACAGAAGGGCATGTGTGTTTCATTTAAGTCAATGTGAATGATGTGGCAAAGACAAAAACTTCAAGTCATGGCACCTCTTTCATTCAAAGTGATACTTCACTACATGCTACCTTGACTACCACATTTCTGTGTGAAACAATGTTCAGGCTCTCACGCAAAACTTAATGTGTGTCACAAGAACTCTTCTGTCATCAGATGGCAGAGATCTTGCAGTTAAGGTCATCATGTGTGGACTAAAATCCAGCCAGGAGAACAGGATCAGTCATGTAACAATGTGGTTGTGAAACTGAATGATGTTTTCTTAAACTGCACCATCTCCAGGGTCTGACAATCAACTTCAAGGAGAGAATTGCCAACCTATTTCAACTACAAACTAAATTTCCTGTGCTGGACTTGAAAAAAAAAAAAAAAATCACCAAAAGCTCAAATCGGAGAGGATGGAAAATCTTCTTTGTGGACCATAAAACTCCCACCAGTATTGTCTTTATAGAGAACATAAATCACTTGTGGGAGTGTATACCCTTTGAGATTTTAAGATTTGAAAAAAAAAAAATTAAAAGTATTAAAATCTCAAAAAGTATATACACTATAGGGCTCAAATTTGGCACACACATTCTCTCATTATTAGTCTGGGCAATAGGCTATTTGGAATGATTGTACTCAGCAGTAAAAAATTTTGACAATTTTTTTTTTGTTTTACAACCTGTATTTTATTGGTTAGCACTGAGTGCCAATTTTTGAAAAATTTATATAAATAAAGATAAGTGTAAAAGGACAAAACTAACCACCTTATTGCCTCAATATGACCCTAAACTAAGTTTTGACACCATAAATAACCCTGTAGATAAAGTAGTTTTTGAAATTTTAAGACTCTACGATTAGTGTTTTTTCAAGATGGCCGCCATTTCCATGGAAACCATCATTTTTAAAAAAAATTTGAAAGTGAAAAACATCTTTCCCAGTCATACATAACAACCTGTCAAAGTTTCTCTTCTTGGTCTGGTGCAACAACAATATGAAATTTTCACCCGCTTACCTCCTTAATTAATTCCTTGGGAAACTAGACTTGTAAAAAATTCGTTTTTTTTGTTTTGTTTTTCATTTTTTCTTCTAAAAAAAAGTGCCACATGGAGCCAGTCCATGTCAGAGAGAATAAATCTGAAGCTCCTTCATGAAATAAATGATACTAAACCCTAGGCTACAATTCTGTTGTCAGCCAGCCCTTTTCACTTCGTGGCTGCCGTGACTGTGGCTTACCGCAGCATGACCTTGGAAACTTGAACACAATCTGGCATCTTGGCTGGTGGCCATCACATTCCCATTGTGAGGGGTCCTGGCGAAGGCTTGCTGCATGCCCATTGGCTGGTTCAAGTTTGGGCCTGGCAGAAAGAAGACAACTAAATCAGCCAGCAGTTGGACAGGCAGAGGTCAGTGGAGATCAACATGAAAGCCCTAATGATCCTTGTCCTGGCCACTGGGCTCTCTGTCTATCAAACCGAAATTTTCTATTTAATATTTTCTCTCATTGTTCCCTCTTTCTTTCTTCCCTCTCTCTGTCATCATAACCCACTGATCAAACTGTCTGAAGAGCTACTAGTGACTACTACAGAAATATGATGTTATCAAACAACATTTTCATAAACACAAGATGTGAGACAGAATTGTATGACGATATGCCTCAAAGATTTATGTTGTCCAAAAAAAAAAAAAAGGAGGGGGGGGGGACAACATACTCATGTGACAAAGACTCTTGCACGTAATTATACTCCTCGTAATTAGATCTAACTCTACACAACAGATGCAGACATGCTTGTCTAGGATCACAGATTTCCTCGCACTCACCCAATGATGGCCATGAGGAAACTGTTGTCTTGTATCCCTCACCAGCTCTAGAAAATTATAACTGCCCCCCCCCTTTTTTTTTTGTTCTTAATTCCACCAGAGTTTGTGAAGAGAAGCCCTCCAAACAGTCATGAATCTAATTCTACATCACGATTTTATGTTTAACGTGATTACAACTAATGTGGAAGATTTGAATTTCAGTTTACTCCACTGAAACTGTATAATCTCAAAAGTCATGATTACAGACAAAAAAAAAAAAGAGAAAGTCCAGAAATGGAACGACACAGGTCAACTTTCTGACACTAAAAATAACTGTATCCTAGATCTTATGGAGAGCTAATCTCATTTGACAACGCAGATGAGGTGAGAGGAAACACGGAAGATGAACAACTGAACATCATCCATCAGGGGTAAAGTTAAGGTTCATGTCTTCCACATCAGTAGTTCATAACCATCAAAACTATGTAAGTCTGGAGATACTGCTGTTGGAGACAAAAGTTGTGTTAGCTCTGGCTTGGCAGTCAGGTCTGTAGGGTGGAAAGATAAACTTTGTAAAACCCAGAATTCCACTATCAATGGAAAAGCTACAGGTGAGTGCTGTATGCTTATCTCTGTTGGCCAAACAATGAGCTAGTATTACAGTCAACCAAGTTATCTCCCTCAGTTTGTTTGTCTGTGCTGGGGTTTAACGGCACAACAGCATGATAAAGGCTATATTGTGCCAAACACGGTAAAAATACGTTTACATATCAAAAAAGCTGATCAAGTAGAAAAGACAGCTGGACAGAAGACAGGAGCAAGGAGAGAGAGAAGAGATATCATCCCTGGAACGTTGACAATGGCATTCCATGGGAGACATCCCACCGGTGGCGAGCTTTCATTGCCCACAGGTGAGAGCAAAAAACGTACATATATACCCAGGGCCCCCGTGGAGCCACCTCCCTCAGCAAATGGAGTATGAAACAAACATTACAAGGATGAAAAAAAAATTATTTTTTTTTGTAAACATAGACGACAAGAAACTGTGAAAAAAATCAGCCTGATAAGAAGGACATTACTATATTTAACTTGCCTTGAAGTTTTTTCAAAATTTTCTTCCTAAAAAGGAAAAAAAAAGTCATTGTTCCTTTCTCTTGCTTGTTTCATACCTCGGCTGGCTGGCAAAGGGAGACAATTGGGCTGACCACAAAAATGGCTCATGAAGCCAAACCTTGATCAGGATCTAGTGCTAGTCATGACTGTGACTGATGAGGATGAACTGAGTCTAAATCTTCTTTGGCATGACTAAAATGGAAACCTGAAAGCACCATATCCAAGTGACCTCCCTTCAGACTTACCCTGTGCTTGTCCCTGATTGGGCATGAACAGCCCTGAGAGACCGGCTGTTGTCGAGGACAGACCACTGCCACCACTACCACCACCGCCACTACCACCAGTAACTGCAGCAGCATTTGAGTTCCTGGCACCGCTCACCCCGGCCTTGCCTGGCAGTGGGATGTTCTGGTACAGCAGGCCTGACTGCTGCCCCTTGCTGCTCCCACCCGTCATGCCACGCTGCTGTTGTTGTTGCTGTTGTTGTTGCTGCTGTTGTTGTTGTTGGTGATGATGGTGATGATGCAGCTGTTGCTGGTGCAGGGCATGCTGGGGTTGTCCACCCATGAAAGCCGAGCTGGCCATACCACTGGAGGGCTGGGAGCCTGACAGGGCAGTAGATTCAACAATAAGCCTTTCTTAGTTAGTCAGCCACTTTCCTTTGTAGCACAGGCACATGAAGTATGAACTAGCATTATAGTATTTCCAACAGTTCTAGGCAAGGCAATAATCACTTTTATATCGAACACTGGAAACAAGACATGTGAAGCAATTATCATGATGACAAAAAAATAAAGTTTTATTGCACAACAAATTTTTCTTAATTATCTGTTGAGAATAGTTCAAATAAAGGGTAAAAGTCATATTTTCCTGTCTTACAGTTACAATGCTTGTTCACAACTTTTGTACCTTGCACTGGCTGATTGAACCAAAAAAAGTTCCATGTGTCATACATGTGCTCAGAATCGACTTACAAAATAACAGTTCTATCTCTAACACAACTGGGTATGCACTTGCTACATGCTCCTATTTTCCACCTCTGAAATTTTATTTTCTGACTGTGGACCAAGCGCATAAACACAGCACATATATTCTGTATATATGTCTTCAGTACTAATGGTTAAAACATTCCACAAATAGACTGACAAAGTTGCTTCGCCTAATGAACCTGGCAATAATAGAAAAAACAGGAGGAATATTTTTAAACAAGTCTACTCTATGCACTTTTAATTTATTCCCTCAAATTTTCCACATGACACCTACACTACAACAAAACAGATCTGCAAATTGGGTGATTCCAGTTTTTACATCGATTTCAGCCTCTTTTAATATTTGTTGTACATTAGTGTATTTCGTTATTTGGCACTGACAGTTTCTCTCTTTTCCAAAAATTTCTATAAAATTATGATGAACAATGATGAGATGCTCATGAATGTTGTATTCTTCTGCACAACTGAATTCAATGTATATAAATAAATATAATATTTATCAATGATGATTATTGTACTAACAATCATGAAGCCCTGAACAATACAGAATGCCATGATGCCTGTCATTTGAAATGTTAGCACACAGAAACAACCAAACCTCACCTGCAGCACCGTGTCTCCCTGTCGCCAAAGAGCCCCCTGGCATCATGGCTGCCGAGAAACTGGAACTGCCTAAGTTTGAACTCTGACCTTTTGGCCCGGCTACCACACCAGTAGGGGGAATAAAACCAACTGGAGCTGTGGACAGTAAATTGTCACACTTATGAAATCAAGAGAAGAAGGCACAGCCGTAAAAAGGAAAAGGAAAAAGTGAACAGACAATATCAAGGGATAATCCACAGAAACATCCCGGGATTAAAGACCGATGCAAGCAAGCAATGAAAATGCATTCATAAAATTACCAAAGACTTAAGATGTAAATAAAGAATCTGTTGACAGAATCCCGCGATAGCCAAACCTCTGCCAGAATATGCCAAGTTAGAGCTATATCACTATCAGAAGGTGGAAATCTGTCTCCAGGTGACCAGTTCATCTACCACTGGTGGTCATTTTGGTTTTCATGATATACTGTTTGATCACTTTTGTTGAAACAAAACAAAAAAAAATAAAATAAACAGTATTCTAGAACAAAATATTACACTCATTAGCAATGAGTCCGTGAATTATATCCATTATTTCAAATCCAAAGTCAACACACTATACGACAGACCCACAACCAGATCAGCTGACCAGATATTATACCAGTATTTTACAACCCATAGGCCCAACTAACACCACAACACAGGATACATTTACATTTCCCCTATGTTTCCCAAACTGTTATAATAAGCACTTTTTCTACATTTTGCATGATACATAAAAGGGTTAGAGCAGAGTTCTCTACCCTGCCAGTCTTTCATCAAGTCCTTGTCAATTTTTCAGAGAGTTTCAGCTTTGTGTTTATGGGTTATTTGCCATCTTCACAGCCCAACTGACAGACCAAAAGACAGTTGTTTTTATTCTGGTTCTTGCTTAGTGAGACATTCAGATCTGCCTGATATTCACTTCAGAAGTAGAAATTTAGAAGTAGAATCCCAAACCTCAGATTCATAGCCCTCTATAAGATGAAGAATGATCACTGAGACAAACTATATTTTTTGACATCAGCAATCTGGTCATTGCTGATATTACCATATAAGGGTGAAAGAATGCCATTTTACAGGAGCTACAAGTGTTAAAATGTGTAAGAACCAGCACCTTCAATCTGACCTGACACAAAGAATGATTGAGTTTAGCAAATTATAAGAGGACAGGCAAATTAACTTTGAACTCTTTTGGACCAGTGAGGTAAACACACTTAACTGATGGCCATTACCAGAATTAGAAAGTACCCAATGTGGTAAATGTGCAAATGATCTTTCGATAGGTCTCATGCCAAAAGACCACCTGGATCTGTCGTGATATTCAGATGCACAATCAGCACTCTGTGTTTCCATGACAACAGGACAAATATAGACAGGCTTCAGATAAACATCTTCACATTATAGATAGTAGGGCTACTTCATGTGTTTTGCTTCTCTCCAGCTTCACTTAACTTTAATTTTCCTACAATAACTTGACCACATTTATCATTACACGAAAATCAGATCAACAGCAGACTTGGCGATGATGCTGGGGTGGAAATGACAAAACTCACAAAACTGTTAAAATTGACTAACTTTTTGGATGATCAAAGGGGCCTTCTTGCAAATAGCTGATATTTCTTTTTGTAATAAAATGCAAAAGATTTCCATTCTACAAGAGTAAATAGCCTTTGCTGTCTCCCTGACAGGAACGCAAGATAGGTACAAGGAGGACAAATTCTGGCCATGTAGAACAGAATAACTCAAAGGGACTACTCTGGACATTTAGAACAGGATAAATCAAAGGGACTAATATGGACATTTACAACATGATAAATCAAAGGAACTAATCTAGACATTTAGAATAGGATAAATCAAAGTGACTAATCTGGACATTTAGAACAGGATCAATCAAAGGGACTAATATGGACATTTACAACACGATAAATCAAAGGGACTAATCTAGACATTTAGAACAGGATAAATCAAAGGGACTAATCTAGACATTTAGAACAGGATAAATCAAAGTGACTAATCTGGACATTTAGAGCAGGATAAATCAAAAGGCAAAATAATTTGGTTCCACAAATTTTCTCTTGTTGCTTAGATATACAGTCTGCAGTGTAATCCCAGTCTCTCATTCTCATTTGTGCTAATCTGCACACAGAAGATGTTTTCAGTGTGAGATGTAAATAATAACATCCAAACAGAACCTGCAGATAATGAAACCTCTTAACATTTCCAACTCTGACAACATATCAGCCGAATTTCTCACCTGGGGACTTGGTCAGGTAGGACTGTGCACTTGAAGCCTGTCTGGAAGCCTGATAGCCCACACCGGAAGGCGTGCTCCCTGACGACCCTCGACCTTCCACGAGAGCTGATGGCGGTGGCTGAGATGGGGGTGGCAGGGTCAGGTTGCCCAGCGCTGTCTGAGCCTGGACCTTCATGGTCTGGGCCAGCAAGGAATTCACATTCTGAACTAAAGGATTCTGGCCATGGCCGACTCCTGCCCCTGCTTGGGTCGGCACATTCCCACCTGGGGCAGGAATATTTTGACCATGACCAGTAATACTCCTACCTTGAGTAGGTATATTGCCACCTGGGGCAGACATACTACCACTCGGTGCATGTTGGGCAGGTGGCTGTTTGAAGGAGCCAATGTTGGCCATGGTTGGCTGGGAGGAGTAGGAACCTTGCACACCCCTGACTGGCTGCTGTGATGACTGCATGTGGGACTGTAGTAGCTGATGCTGCTGTTGTTGTTGCTGCTGCTGTTGCTGAAGTTGTTGTTGTGACAGCTGGCCCAACAATCTGTTCATCTGACCAGATCCAAATGGAGTGGGCTCTGGGTATGCTTGTCCCTTCTCTCCGAGCAGCATCTGCTGTTGTAGCGGGTGCAAATTCTGCTGCTGTTGCTGCTGTTGTTGAACCAGCTGATTAGCGGAACGAATCGCAGAGAGAAAGTCAGCACTCAAGTTAGAGGCTGGAAAACTTAGCCCTCCACTTGCCACAGTGGCGTCAAACTCTGAGCTCATGGCCGACTGATCAGCTGATCTACCAGTGTGGTCTGAGTATGGGGACACCATTCGAGGGGAGGGCTGCGGAGAACGGGATGAACTGGACGCGTTGTCGACAGACGGGGGAGATGGTCCCGGTACACCCAGCATGGGTGAGCCTCCTCGTACTGCTGCACTACCAGTAATATCCCTGCCCATGGAGAAAACACCCCAGTTTGGGCTGGCCAGAAATCCACTTGTATTTGGGTTTGGCTGGGGCGGACCCTCCTGTGGGATCAGCGAGGCATTTGTTCGCTGACTGACCAAGGCCGGGTAGTTGTCAATGCTGAGGCTAGGATATGTTTCAGTTTCGCTGGGGCCTGGCCCATCCTTCCCATCCTCTTTAGTGGCATCAATGGCATCAGCCTTCCCAACACGCGGCGGTGGAGCTGAGCTGATGCCGCGACCTGCTTGTTTCTTCTGCAATCGTGGGCTGAGATTTGAGCCTATAGGCCCTGCAGCTTTAGCCGACAGCCTGTCAACAAACATAGAAATCACAATAAATTATCATGTGGCTGGCTGCAGTTTGAAACTAATAATATGTCTGCCAATTCTTCTATTCTTGTTTGAAACAAAGAATTCATGTCTTTAATTAAAAGAAGACACAGGGTACAAAGAAAAAGGAAATATGTCTCGTAGCTAGTCAAAATGAGACGTATGTCGATTTTTCACCATATTGGGGTTTGGTATTATGTGAAAGCTTATTTCATACACTTCAGGTAATGAAAAAAGTTCTGAGCTAGCTTTATTCTAGCCAGAAATATCTTCTTTAAAGAGACAAAGGGGAACCCCCCAGCAATGACCAAATTTCCGAGAAAATCGAGTTTAAATGAACGGTTGAACGCATAATTCTACATACCAACTTCACAAAAACCCGATTTTAATAATGTAATATTTATAAATGGAGGGTAAGACCGATATCGTCTTGTTCAGAAATGAATGCACTTTCGATTTCTGCAATAGAAAAAATTCGATATCTGACCCCCTCATGACATTCAAAGTCCAATTTCTCCGTTCTAGCCCAGCGACTTACGTCTCATTTCGACTGGCCGCGAGACATATTATGACACAGGTTATCATCACAGTGGACAATGAATTAAAATATTGAGCTATAATCATTCTTTCCTGATTACTGACAGTTTATTTCAAAACTTAACTAATCATAAAGACAATGAGAACTGCCTATCACAACAACACAGACAGATTCTGAATTATCAAATACCATCCTGTGATGCTAGATCAGGAATGTCAATCTGTTTTCATGTAAAAGTAGGAAACCTTTCACCCTCTACTTTTTCCATGCCAAATTCATACAGCAAGACATAAAAATTGGATTTTTTTTATTAAAAAATGCAAACAAAATGAGATCAGTAAAGAATCTCGATAGAGCCAAAAAGTCTGTTTTCTTATTAACCCATTACTAGTTAATGCGCCCGTTTGCGCCCACTGACACACAAGCCCCGTCTTTCTAATGCGCCCGGACGCGCCCGCTATATACGGAAATGACGTGGTTGTTTTGGAAC